>CAIGQW010054217.1:697102-708899 GCA_903798125.1 Danio choprae | reverse complement strand
TGGCTATAGTGTGTGAATGAGTAAGTGTGTATGGATGTTTCCCAGTGATAGGTTGCACCTGGAAGGGCATCCCCTGCCTAAAACATATGCTGGATAAGTTAGCGGTTCCTTCCGCTGTGGTGACCCCTGATGAATAAAGGGACTAAGCCGAAAAGAAAATGAATCAATAGAATAATACAAATTCATAATTATTTTAAAATTACATATATTAAATTAATATATATATTTAAATTATTAATAATATTTAAAATAATTGTAAAAATAATGAATGTTTTAATTAATTAATTAATAATAATATTTAAACATTTATGAATGATAAAATTAGTTCAATTCATAAACAAATAACTCATATGAGCAATTTATTTTCTCTAATGTCTCAAACAAAAATTTGACATCATTTTCAGATTGAACCATTATGACAAAATTCCTAACTATATAACCTAACATAACTGTTTCAATTTAGCACGTTTGGCTTTAAATTAAGCAAAAACAATGCTCACTTAAACTACAAATATAAATATATATAAAAAAAATCAATAAACACAGCTTCTTACAGCTCTTAAAAGAAATCTAAAAGCTAATTGTGGTTATTCCCAGTCAAATATCAGTAGGAGCAGATGGAGACCAGCAGTGTGAGCTCTTGTTGGACCCTCTGACCCCAAATTCCCTCCCCCATCTCTCTCTCTCTCTCTCTCTCTCTCTCTCAGGTTTTGTGTCTCAGACTGACCTTTCAGCCCATAAAAGTCTTTACATCAATGTAGCCGAGTGCAACATATCGCTTCCTAAACATATTTACGGTTATAAAGCTGTTTCCTGTTGGAAATGTTCAGGTATTTAAAGCAGCTGTAATCCGGACCCTGCTGTACCATCATAAGTCAACAGCCTGTGAACTCACTGCCCCCCTCCCCCCTCCCATCCTCAAAAAATGCCCCCTGTGCACACGCACATTTGTCCTGCTACTCATTTTTTATTTATTTCACACAGGTTAAATTTAGCCCCCCTGCAGCCGGGCCAAAAAGAGTCTGCCGTTCACACACACACATAAAAACACACAACTGTTTTCTCATATACATACACAAGCGCATGCAAACACACGCATATTTACAGTATGAAGAAAAGCAGCTGAGTGACTGACTGCACTGTAAACATGCGCTAGTGTTACTAATTTATTTATCTATGCTAGTCTCGTATATCATAGAAGAGGGTATTAGTTTTAACCCGAGGGGCAGAAATAACAATGTTTCCGTTCATTTTCTGTAGGATCTTCCGATGTCACTCCCTTTAGCGATATTCATGCTGACAGTGATTTGTAGCGGTTGAGTTTGAGGAAGGAAATATTATACTATAATTATATAATAATATAATAATACTTCAACAATATTACAATTGATAATATTATTTTTGCAAAATACATTGCAATATATTTGGACTACTGTAAAAGTAGTTGCTAATATTTAGTTTGGTCAGCAAATGGTTAGTAAATCCAAATTGTTCAAATGAGCCCCATGGTTCACCATAGCTTCAGAATCTTTTTTTTTAAAGATCCTTAATAAATTAAATGAATCATTAGAGCAGCGACGAATCTCACATCGAATCATATTAGTCAAAACTCCAGAAATTAATGGATAAATAAATAAATAAATATATGAATAAAAAATAATAAAAAATAATAATAAACAAAAATTATGTAAATATGCAGACATTATAAGAGAAAATGTAAAATGAAATAAATAAAATGAATAGTTGAACAAAGACACAAATTAGTTTTATTTTTCTGGTACTTTCTTGGTTTTAGTATTCAAGTAGGGTCTACAAAAATAAATAGATGAATAAAAAAACTACACTGTGGTCGTAATTATGTATACCCTTATTAATAATCTAAAAGTTCAACAGTTAGGACTGGGTTGCAATTGTCTGGCTTTTATTGTTTGATTAATAGTTACCATCACTTTAAGAGCTAATATATGAACCTAACCTAACCTAACCTTTATGAACATAATATACTCATACACATATTTTCGCTCTCAGCCGTTTACGTTTAATTACTGCTGACCAATACTTCAACTGACAACTGAGGATTTAAACATGTTTTTGAGTTTAAATGCAATCTTATCAGATCAATTATTATTTATTACATCCCTATCAATCAATCAATCAATCAATCAATCAATCAAAATAAATAAATAGAATATAAATAAAATAAAAAATAAATAGAATTACATAAATAGTAAATAAAATAAAGATATAAATAAATAAATAAATAAATAAATAAATAAATAAATAAATACAATAGAAAAATAAACAAGTAATAAAATAATTAAATGAATAGTAAAAGAATAAATGAAAAGGGCAGCACGGTGGCGTAGTGGGTAGCACAATCGCCTCACAGCAAAAAGGTCGCTGGTTCGAGCCTCGGCTGGGTCAGTTGGCATTTCTGTCTGGAGTTTGCATGTTCTCCCCATGTTCTCGTGGGTTTCTTCCGGGTGCTCCGGTTTCCGGTTTTAAATAAAATAAAGATATAACTAACTAACCAACTAAATAAATATAATAGAAAAATAAACAAGTAGTAAAATAATAAAATAAATAGTGAAAAAATAATAATAATAAAAAATAAATAGAATAAAATAAATAGTAAATAAAATATAAATTAAAAAATAAAATAGAAGAAAAAAATAAATAGAATAAAGTAAATAGTTAATAAAATAAATATATAAATAAATACAATAGAAAAATAAACAAGTAATAAAATAATAAAATAAATAGTAAAAAATAAATAAAAATAAAGTAAAGAACACATAGAATAAAATAAATAGTAAATAAATAAATAAAATAAAGTAAAGAACACATAGAATAAAATAAATAGTAAATAAATAAATAAAATAAAGTAAAGAACACATAGAATAAAATAAATAGTAAATAAAATAAAATATAAATAAATAAAATAGAAAAAATTATAAAACAAACAAACAAACAAGGGAATAAAGAACCATTCTTAAGCAATTTCAACAGCTGTTAATGTAATGTCATTGAAGGATGTTCACACAGCTTTTGGCTCAATAGCAAATGGTACCCTAACTTTACAATGACAGATACTCAGACAGTCTGGACATCATTAGCAATGGGAAGAGAGGCAGAGAGATGTCTGGGCGAAAGGTTATACTGTATGCGTGGTGTGATGATCTTCATGCGCAAATGTCACGGTCTAATCTCATAACACTAGAGCCAACTAAGCCAACAGAGCTCAGCAGTCATATGGAAATAAACGCCAGTCCATGAATAAGAAAATGTGTGCATAAGAGTGTGTGAGCTCAGCAGATCTCACAGTCTTCCCCTGTTTAACAAATCGAAAAAAAAAAGGCAGCGGCAAAGGAGCCTTTTAAATTCATTTGATGACTTTAAAGCATCGCTACATATTCTGCTCCACACATGCATTCAGATCACTTAGCTCAGCGGGGGAGAAAAGGAGCATTCATTCAGAATCAGGCCACATGCCATGCAATTATTCCCACACACGGCACGTGCTCTTAAAGAGCGTCTTATGCAAATTTCAGATGATGTTTTCCATCCACATCCCATCTCTTTCATTGCCACATGTTAAAAACACACACTCACGCACACACAAACACACACACACATACACACACACAAACACATACTGATGTTGTCACTGTGATTTTTAAATAACAACTGACAACATAGTACTTCCCATAAAAGTAATAAATCCAATAATTTTATAGATGATTGTAAATTATAGATGAATTATAGATGTTAAAAACAATGTCTCATTTTAATTTATAACAAAAGATCACAATAAAACAAGAATTGCCAATATTATTTATCTGCGGTTTATATTTATTTTTGCATTATTAATTATATAATATGGTGAATGTTGGTATATATGTAAAAAATATATTTTTAAAATTATTATTTACATTTTTATTTTTTGCATTGTCATATGTTGCTTAAGTAAAGCTAAATTTCTTGTTTGCTGTTATTGAAACATAACCTGGACACAGTAGGCGTTGTAGCATTCACCTGTGTGTGTGATGTGTGGTTGTGTGTGTGTGTCATTTACTTGGTCACCAAACAAAGCTGCTCAACAATGTCTAATCTGTGGCAGCGTGTAATCCGCCTTATCTGTGCTGCTAAAAGTGGGAAGCAGTAAGATCGTGTAACAGAACATCTTGGATGAGTTTAACACTATAAAATTTGCGACAATAACAGGTACTTACAAAGTCAACAACAACAAGACTAAGAGGTGAACAAGGACATGAGAGAGAGATAGGTGAGGATAGAGTGAAGATCAGTGATAGACATAGAAAGGAATAAACAAAAATAAATAAAAAATAATAAAATATTAAGCAGAAACACATGGCGGAAGACAGAATGGAAAACTAGGATTCCAAGGAATAGGTGTGTGTTGTGATGGGGGACGGCCGCTTGAGGGTTTTCTCTACAAATAAAAGCAGGCAAATTAATAGACACAATCTCGCTTTCACTGCTGTACTTATAAATTAAATCAAGTATATCAAAAGACAAGAAGGGGTGGAACTTGGGGCTCCAAACAAAAGATAGATTTCACTTTTACTTTGTGCTTTTGCCAACTGTTTACACTGGTTATCTGACTGTATCTCTCTATATCTCTCTAGGCTGTTGTGTGGGGCGGCAGATGGCCGCTAATCATTAGTGTATTGTCAGGGCTCTGATGGGCCCGATAACCACCGTGCACTGCTTGGAATGGCAGGTGCACGACCCTGGCTCCCACCATCTGCTAGCCCGGCCCCTCACACAGACTATTCTCTTGGGGGGGGGTGGGTCCCTTGCAGAAGCACACAGCTTTCTGAGATGAGTTCTTGCGATGTCCTAATAGTAAATTTTTAATGAGACAATGTTTGCTCTCTCCTCTAGAGCTATTATGAAGGAAGAAATGGGAAGAATCCAATCTAAGGAAATAACAGGCAGCCGAAAGCTTTAATGCCAATATGCTTTCGAGTGTACCTCTATAGCCCTCTATGTCCAAGGCCAGGTCAGAGGTGACCGAGTTGATTTACAACACACTGCCAACTTATTTTGGTGACTCGGTCAGGACGCAGATGTAAAAAATAAATAACTAATCAGTCCAAACATGATGACGCTCCGCCATAAACCTGAGTCAAACATCCGGCACGCAATGTAAATATGTAGTCATGTTTGTCAAAGTATGTGCCTGCTCCCCATTCACAAATGTACTATTCAAATCAGTGAGTAAAAGTGACGGAAGGAGGGAAGGAGTGGAATGTGGCATTACAGAAGCTGGCGTAGTAAACAGAGCGCAGCCTATCCGTGCGCTCATCACTGCTCAATGGGTCTCACACTGGCGCAGGTTCCTATCAGGAAGACTATCAGACTGTTCAACACAAATAAGAGCTCTGTGTTCTGACTCTGTGGCTCATCTTTTGTTTTGCTGGAATGTTGTCAGTGACCAATCACAGAGTTGGGTGGCTGAGCAGTAGATGTTTGTGCGAGTTTTTTTTTTTGTGGTCTCCTCCCACTGTTCTAGAACTTCCGTGGCCTGCGGCTATGTCTTTTTGCTCCGTCCACTTGTAGAGGTAAACAGAGAACTGCAGAAACACCTGCTCCGCCAGCACAAACACTCTCTCACACACACCCTAGAGATCATAATTGAGTTTCTGATGTCGCCTATTTGCCTTGTGTAGTGAGTGTGTGTGTTGTTTTGATAGGCTTCTGCTTCTACTCTCTTTTGTGAAGTGTCATTCAAAAGACAATAATTCGCTGTCTTTCTGCAACCCTTCAGTGCAAGGGTCTCCCTAAAGGGTATTATACTCGTTTTAACACCTATGTGCATTCTAAAAGCTCTCTCACTTACGCAAAGGCACGGTCGGCAACAACAACTCCTATCTTACCACTCATTTCAGCACTTTACTTCCACGTGAATCTATATATGACTCTATCAGTCCACATGTTTATCTCCGAGCTACACAAACAACTTTGTTTTTTTAAGTCATACTGATAAACTAAATGTGGGTTGTTCCTAAAGTGAAACCTGGCAGGTTGGAAAAACAAGCCGGCATTAACCTCTCTGAACGACCTTTGCACACGTTCTGCATTCCAGCCCTTGAAACCCTCGACCTGAAAACTGATAAACAACTGACTCACTTGTTTTGATCTGGGCTACTGTTCACTCAAGTATGATACAATGACTAATTCTGATCCATGAGTCAAAGTATGATGCAAATATTGGGAATGTTTCCTAATTTTCTGCTGAATTATTGACATGTGGATACCATTTCTCTCTCTTTCACATTTACATCCTCTCAAACTGACCAGATCCTAATACTACTGCAATCAAAAGTGTTCATTTGAATGAATAAGCAGCTGTAGTACAAAGGATTAAAAACCTGAACTGTTTTCATCCCAAATGCTCCTGCAGGCACGAATGAAGCGATCAGTCTCTGAGAATAAAAACTGCGCCACAGCTTTTAAAGAGGCTTTTCCATCATTCTGACACTCAAGTTGCTCAATTAGCTCTCTCACATAAGAGGGGAATCTGTCATGTGCCACATTCATCTAGTGCACGAGTAATGCGAGGTTGTTATTTTAGCAAAAACAAACTGTCGTGTCATTTTGTAGGGAATTCACACAGCTAAATCCTCGTTCTAGATGGACATTTCAGAGCACAGCATTTGTGAAATAAAATATGAACGGAATGACTGTAAACATTAACTAATGAAAAACAAATGTACAGAAAGCTTACCTTTTACTGTTGTTGCCGTCTCCTTGAACCCAAGGCTGGCATACGGACTAGTGTGTATTCCATTGATGCCCTCTTTACAGCAGCTGGCAGCTTTGAACCGGACAAGACAATCACAGCTGGCAAGTCCTCCATCCATCAAGTTTAAGGCAATGTAGTTAAGTCCATTCTGAAAGCCAGCTGATGTCTCCCTGCACATGGGACTGTTGTACTCTTCATCCGATCCTTCACCGTTTCTCACCGAAACAGACACGTTCTCCACAGAGGCCGAACCGTGCCGCCTGGTGTCATGTGCAAAGGAGGGAAAAACTGGTGTTACAGTGGTGGTTGAGGAGAATGTCTCTGAACTGTGCCGCCTGCGTCCCTGGGGGTCAGCACGAATCACCTTGGCACCTCGATCAGGGTCCACCAAGGCCAGAGGTGTACCACGCAGCAGAAATGCCTCCACAGCAGGTGCTCCTGCATTTTCGTCCACAGTCAGCCTCTGCAAGCAGGAGGATGGGCTGATGGTCTGCCCACCTTCTGAGGGCTGCGAGACAGGCGGCGGAGAGGAAGCAGACACGCCAAACGTCATCTCTGTGTAATCGTCTTTTGCTTTATCAACTGGGCCCGCTGGTGCCACCTGTGCTGTGCGCTGGTACCTCTCATCTTCCTCCTCTTCGTCAGTGTGGGTGGAGCATGATGTGAGTTCTGGAAGGGGCTCCAAGCGATCAGATGTGGCGGCATTTCCAGATTTGGGTGACTGTGAACTCACATTAAGGTTCATGTAATCAGAGAGGGGGGATGTCCTCTGATCGGCGAACGATCCCAGGGATGAGGCTGGGCTCTCGGAGGAAGCAGTAGAAGGTGGAGTGCAACTTTCAACAACATGTCCAAAGTCTATGTTAATGTACTCGCCAGGGCTTTTTGGCTCAGATGGAATGGGATGCTCATTCATACTGGGTAATGTCCTTAGCATGTCAAGGGAGAGGCGGGTGGGCCGGCTGATCCTGTGCCGAAGAATGAGGCTGTCTGTGCGGCTTTGTCTTAGAGGAGACGGGGCAGGGGGGGATGCTGTTTTTACTGACTCCTCTATAATCTTGTGACTCTGAGGATTCATGACAACATACTGATCATTGTTCGCATCCTTTTGCATCTGCTGGGGCTTATGACAGCGGGGCAAAGAATTAAATGAGTGAAGCTGTCTGAGACAGGGAGACTCAGGGCTAAGGTAGTAGTCTGGTGGTGTGACTGAATCTACAGGAGACATGTTGAGGTACTCACCATTCGTCATTTTCCCTTCTGAGCTGTCAATTGAGAACTTAGAGCCACACAGCATCCTCATGTAGCCACTGTCCTCCAAAGAACAGCTGCTGGGGGAGCTAGTTCTGTACCCATTAGCTATAGTCAAGGGGTGTGTCCTGGGGTTGATTATCTGCTTTGGAGCTGAAACGCACATTGAGCTCATTGGCATGTAGTTGTCAGCCTTCCCCCCTTGCGGAGCCACACCTGGTGTCATTGGCATGTAGCCATCATCACCTATATTACTGCTGGAACTTTTCAGTAATGATCCAATTTCAATGTCCCCGTAATCCTCAGGGTATGTGACCTTTGGAGATGCAGTGTGAGAGCTGCGCCCCGAAAGGCCTGCAGTTGTGTACGTGGCTCTCATCAGTGTGTACTCATCCAGTGAGGCTGAGGACACTTGTGATGGCACCCTCTTCTGGTAAGGCATGGTGAGGGAGTGTGTCCTCTTTCTGTAGGCTTTCTCCAGGTCTCCTGAGATCTCCTCACCCGCTGCCCGGATGCCTCGCTGGCCAAAGCTGCTTGGCCTCTCCATGATCATGTATCCATACAGGTCACTGCCCTCCTGTGAGGGGGGTGTGTCAGCAAGTGACTCAGGTGTGTTGCTTCGGTTTGCTACTAAAAGGTGCCTTATATCACCCGGACTGGAGCCACACTCATCGCAGGAGATGAAGCCGGCATCACTTGGGGAGCCTGATATAGAGGCTGTGCAGCTGGAGGGGCGAGGACCGCTCTCTATATTACTGCTGCAGGACAGGCTGACCGGGCTGGCGGCTGAGAGAGGGGAGTGAGACACGGGCATGCTCATGGATTTACTATGCTGCAAGGATGAGGACTCAAATGTTCTGCAGGGGCGTGCTGTCACTGTGTTGGAGCGGCTCAAATGCATCCTGTTCACGCCTGGGCTGATGGGGCTGCCTAAAGTGCCGTCGCCCTCGCTCGCCGTGCGGATCCTGCAGGACGTCAGTTTCGTCACGGGAGACGTGGCTGCCATGCTGTCAGTGCGCGAGCGGCGCTGCAGCCCGGTCTGACTCGGCGGAAGGTTGTTAAAGTGCCGCCTGGTGGGCACGGAGATGGGGTTGGTACCTGAGGACTGGCTTTTGCTGCGCGGGCGGAACTCTGACATCTCTTTCATAGCCTTCATTGCCTCCAGAATGGTCTCGTGAATGTTTTGCGCCACCACCGAGTCGTCCGCCTGCATCCATAATTCGCCGGGTCCGATAGAGGCGGAGCGGCCCACCTCGATGAAGAAGAAACTGTCCGAGTGTCCGCATCGGCGGATGTTCATCAGCTGTAAAGTCACCGATGCGGTCTCCGTGTTGAGTTTCACGAAGCTGATGGTCCGGCTGGATAAACACAGCCTGTAAACGCCTGTTAAGTTCCTGCTCTGTCCGAGTCCTTTAGATTTCAAATTGACTTGCCAAACCTCCTTGTAAGCAGCGGTGACGGGCGTTATCACGCCGTAGTTCGCCTCATCAAATCCGACGAGGGATGACGCCGAATTAGACGCGGAGCCGTCGCTCACTTTCCCCTCGTTCATTAAATCCGTTAAGACCATGAACCAGTCCTCCTGCTCCTGCTCGTTTTCGGTAGCCACGGCAAAATACTCGTCCTTCGTGTAAAGGGCGATCAGGTGTTTGTGTTTGGCATCGGCTCTCTTGTTGATGTTCAGGCACGAGTCCAAAGGTATAACCCGTTTAGCAGCCGACTTGTTTTTCCATTTCTTCTCGCTCTCGTAATACTCCAGCCGGGCGCGAGAGCCCTCGCTCGGCTCCCTCAGCACGAAAAAGCGCTTGTGTCCGTGCTTCTGTTTCCTCAGATAGCCGCATTTCTTGACGTGGTTGTTGTTCTTCACGGTCATGTCTGAAATCAGCTGTCCTCCCGTCGGCGGCGGACTCGCCATTCTCATATGCTGTGAAGAAAAACTCTCACTTTTCCTCCTCAACTTGTGCTGTCAGTCAGTTATAATCCTGTCAGACTCTCTTCTGTACCCGGCACGGAGTGCGCGTTCGCTGCGTGGATCGGTTTAACAGTAAATAACACATATCGCTAAGTGACTGGAGTGAAGAGGAAAAACAACATGTGACGTCCTACACATCCAGCTTTGGTTACAAAAAAAATAGAAAGAAAAAAATACGCACACACACAGAAACTAGGCGGCGCAACCTTCGGGGGAAGGCGTACCTGCGAACCCTCCCCCTTTAACAGCTCATTGGGTTCATTGGTCGAAGTATCTGAATGGCATCACGACGCACCAATCAGCTTCTACTCCCATTCGCCGCCCCGCCCCCGCTGGGACATCCCAAGGTGTCGAAGAGTTGTCAGAGGATCGCTGGCCACGGAGAGAGCATGTCGGAGAGAGAGTCTCTGTTTTACGACTTCACGTTTGATATCTCAAACACGGAATAAAATGGCTTTGAATAGTATATTCAGATTGGTTCTTTAGGGAACAACTGGGTGGTTAGAACAACCAGTAAGTACTGACTAAATGGGGAGCAATGCATTTGTAATTTGATACAGTGTGTCTAGTGTTTGTTTCGCTTATTAAACAGTACAATACAATGTTTGATACGCTATCGGAAGCGTTTAATTCGTAGGTTACGCGTCACAGAACAGTCTTGTGGATGTGTATGCCTAAAACTTAAAAAGCAAATTTCATTCTTCAGCCTAAAACCATCATTTCGCTAATAGGCTGCTTATTATTATGTTACCGTTGGTGGGCTATTATTCTGTACATTTTATTATTGATGCATCGACCCAGATCACGTCAGTACAAGCATCATCTCTTCTCTGACGCATCATAAAATGCATATGCATTGCGCGTGACCTTAGTCTTCCCGTATAGCTCTGTACATTATGCCTTGATCTTGTTATATTGACGCACTCAGTTCAAGGCGAATCATTTAACCACGAGCATATAAAAAACTAAAAGTTTGCGGTGCATCCTCGTTATGTAACGCAACCGGTGCTCCAGCCTATATTTACGGAGTCTGAATGCGTCTTGTGTAACGCGACTGCCTCTAGCGTTCTAGAATATATTATGTGTGTCTGTGTGTGTGTGTGTGCGTGCGTGTGTGTATGTGCGTGTGTTTGCCTTGCACTAGAAGATTCTTTCCGGTCACTGCCTTTTCTTCACACTCCTCCTTCACAGTGTAATAGGCAGTACAACCTACCTACACTCTCAACAAAACAAAACGCTCCCGATAAAATGAATGGAGCTGTAACCTTTGCACGTGTACGACAAAGTTACATTTTAGCATCGCATAGTAGGAAGTACATGAGCGTATGTCACCCCCATATCGCATTTATAGCCTAACAAAAGGAAGCATTTAAACCCAGTATAGAAGAATGTGAGGAAAAGTGTGTCAGTATGTTCATGTGCAAAACGCAGAGCATCAGTTGTGCTCTAGTTCTCGGTGGGTATCAGTGATGACGCTGCGATGCGGGTCTGCTGAGGATTGAGTACGTCAGTGACTGGATATGTACGTAGATAGAGATGCTTGCGCTCCTCTCTGATGAACTGAAGTTACTGTCGAGTTGTGTGTTACCCAGTAAGAGCACACACACACACTTTCGGGATAAGATGCCTCTTCTGACCGAGGGAGAAAATAGAGCAACTTGACGCATACAAGACGAGCTCTGTTTTTCAATTCACCCAGAAAGTTCTGTTATATATGTTATAAATTTAGTTTAATTTATGTTATGTAAGCAATTATCTATCTATCTATCTATCTATCTATCTATCTATCTATCTATCTATCT
>CAIGQW010054217.1:668498-689882 GCA_903798125.1 Danio choprae | reverse complement strand
ATCTATCTATCTATCTATCTATCTATCTATCTATCTATCTATCTATCTATCTATCTATCTATCTATCTATCTATCTATCTATCTATCTATCTATCCATCCATCCATCCATCCATCCATCCATCCATCCAACCAATCAACCACAAACACAACCACCCACCCAGCCAGCCATCCGTCTGTCTGTCCATCCATCCAATTATCCATCTATCTATCCATCTATCCATCCACCCATCCATCCATCCATCTCTAATCCTTAGAGACCTCAGTTCTGTATACACAAATAATTAAACACTTAACCTACTTTTGTTCTAATTCTGTTTCCTCTTCCTTAAACAAACCCTGTATACACATATTACTGAAGCTTTAACATATCTGTTCACGAATTCCATAATGATTCATTCTTCGCTTTCATAAGCTTCACCCACTAACAACCGACTCTCCTTCAGAAGAAAGTAGAACACGATTACACAGTAAAACAGTCAAATTGTTCACGGTTTATGTAACGGTTTTGTTTAGTATAATAAAGTTCAGTAGTAAAACTCTGATTTCTAGAATAAAGTGCTCAGTTCCCAGTGCAGTCCCTTCCTTCAATTTTTTTTGTTTTTTTAGTCAGTGACTGAACTCTGATTGGTCTCAGCCTTTCCTCCTTGTTTGCGGGGGTGTGGATCTGTGCACCTGCCTCTCTCTTCCACACACACACACACACACACACACACACACACACACACACACACACACAGACCCACATCCTCTTCCGCCTCTGCTTCCCACTCAGTCCAGGGATGACGGGAGGATGAATCATTCAGTCAGCCAGAGAGCTGGAGTAAAGCAGAGATCATTGATTTCAGCCATCAGACTTAATCTCAGCACAACACAGATACGCATGCTGTTTTTGGGCTGTTTTTTTTTCATGAGTGGGAGGATGTGCGTGTTCGACTTACAGAGAGACAGGAAGGAAAGGATGAAAACGAGATGGTCAGAAAGGAAGGAAACATGAAAGAGGTGGAAGTGGTACAGGAAGGGATAGTTCACCCAATTTTTTTTATTGCGGCATCATTTACTCCAAAATAAAGAATATTTTTGTTTCGAAACAATTTGAGGTTTATTTCTGCTGATGCATTTAAAAGGTATTTTGTAGAATAAAGTAAACTAATAGAATAAACTGGTAGCAGTTTCCATCTGAAGATGCAAATGAAACTTATGCGCAAAACTGGAACATTGCATTTAAAGGTCCAGTATTTAAGTTTGACACCTAGTGGTTGTTCTAGGTATTGCACACCTGGTTAAAAACACATGTAAGAGCAGGTTGCCAGATTGACGACACCAACAGGAGTGTGCCTGACTGTCGAGCCTAAAGGCTGATTTAAGGCTGATTTAAACTGTTTTCTAACCAAAAGCAACGGCACGCAATAGAAGAAATATTTTCCATACTAAAAGGAGTTTTTGTTCTAACCAACACCTGGAATTTATATTTTAGAAACGGCTTCTATTTCTCACAGGTGAACAACAGGATGCAACTCATGTGCTTTATTCAGTGTTAAATGCTAACAATGTGAGTTTGAATGCCATTTCACGTGGCATTTATTGCCATACTACTGAAATCAGCACCAGATGGTTCACCTCAGAACTTGAAAATAAAATAAACCATTTGAAATTGAACTTTAGAACTGTGACTCAGTGCAAGGCAACACATATCAGTGATTCAGCATGTACATTTAATAATGTTAAAGAGGTTTAATATGTATTAATTAGATTATAAACCTTACCATTTCATTAGAGTGCAGCGAGTGCACTATTCTGTGCGTCTGAATGGCTGTATTTAAATTTCTGTCGTGTTTCATCTGGTGCAAACAGCCAAATTGCTTATCACTGCAAATCTTGTCATGCAGCGTTTTGTTAGGACACGGGGTTACAATGTAGCCTGCTCACCTAGTGAAGTTTATTTATAAACTAATTTCGAGAGGAGCACATGCTTATGATTGAACACAGCTGGTCATTCATTATCCAATTCATGATTCACCAATGAGACGATTCCCAAGTCACTATAAATACCCTAAGTTCCATATCACAGCCATCTTCGTTTTGAAGAATCCCCCCTTCCACCCCTACTCCTCTCCTCCTTTCCTAGATGGGTGGCACGGTGGCCCAGTGGTTAGCACTGTTGCCTCACAGCAAGAACGTCATTGATTCTGGTCCTTACCAAGCCAACCGACGTTTCTGTGTGGAGTTTACACGTTCTGCCCGTGTTTACGTGGGTTTCCCCCAGGTCCTCCGGTTTCCTTCCACCGCCCAAAAACTTGCAACTTAAGTTAATTGTCTAATCCAAATCGGCACCATAGACGTGCTCCTAAGTAGTTATCGCTTAAGAGTAATCACTATCTATTCATTAGCTACTTCGGCAGGGGAGTTTCAAGATCTACCTGAGCTCAAACTCCCCTCTTACCCTGCAACAGGAGGGAGCCCTTGGCTCGAGGATCTTATGAGCTCAGGGCTCTCTCTCAGGACAGCATGCCAAACACGCTTTATAATCAATCATCAGCTAAGGGTGAACTCTTGAAATGTTTACGTTTGTAATGTTTATGTTATTTGCTAACTAATAACCACCTCATGTGGAACTCTGAATCTGTGTCTCATTTTGAAGTCTGCTACCAAAGACCGACGTTCCAGCATGGAACACACATTTTCAAAGCAGAATATCTGACTTTAGCATTGTTTTTTAGATAAACAAGTATGTTCACTTAGCATGTTTCTTAAATATTTGCAAACATATTATGGTATTTTTATGCTTTAGAAGAGTCAAAAACTTACATACAGCACCTTTAAGATTTGTGAATAAAGCACTGTCTCCATCCAATAGATCAAAGAGAACAAAACTGTCACTTCCTGAAAAACTGACAGCAGATATCAAAAAGAAAAATGGAATTTGCTCAGGTTGAAGTAGCCATTGTGTGCCTTATATAATAAATTAATTGCGCCTCAGAAGACGAAATGCAATGAACGCACAGTGGCTTTTTTAGAGGTGCGAGCCTGCTCTTTTGGCTCTAGATAGTTCTGCACTGTAAAAAAAAATCTGTTAATGAACTAGTTTCTATATTTTGTGTTTTCCATTTATTTACAGCTGTGAACTGCATGCTGGAACCTTAATGTTTGCTCTGTCGACTTTTGATATGGAAAATTCAACTCTACAGTTTTACAAAGTGACGTTTATTGACATTTTCACAGTTTGAAATAATATAATGTATAAGAAATAATATATAGAGAAATAGGGCCTCACGGTGGCGCAGTGGAAAGCACGTTCGCCTCACAGCAAGAAGGTCGCTGGTTCGAGCCTCGGCTGGGTCAGTTGGCGTTTCTGTGTGGAGTTTGCATGTTCTCCCCATGTTGGCCTGGGTTTCCTCCGGGTGCTCCAGTTTCCCCCACAAGTCCAAAGACATGCGGTACAGGTGAATTGGGTAAGCTAAATTGTCCGTAGTGTATGAGTGAGAATGGGTGTGTGTGGATGTTTCCCAGAGATGGGTTGCAGCTGGAAGGCCATCCGCTGCATAAAACATATGCTGGATAAGTTGGCGGTTCATTCCGCTGTGGCGACCCCAGATTAATAAAGGGACTAAGCCGAAATGAAAATGAATGAATGAATATAGAGAAATAAATCTGTAAAATAACTGAAAATGTACTTGCAGTTTATTACAAGGTTTTTGTAGTGTAATATACAACACCAACACAAACAATATATCACTTTAAACTATTGAAAATGTTAATAAAAGTCACTTTTTTCATCTTTTTAAGGTTAAAACTTGTCAGAAGAAAGATCAAGGTCTCATAATGCAAAAAAGCATTAAAAAAATGGGGAAAAATAAAAACATGAATCACAAAATACAGAAAACTGCTCATTTACGGATGTCTTTTACAGTGGAGGTAATAATACTGTACCACGTTGATGACAGACTTTAGTTAAGGCATTTTAGATTTACATAAACAACATTGCAGATGTTTTACAAGCTGGTCAGTTCACTGGCTTGTTCATTAATGCCGTTCTATCCATACCTGCCAACACTCTTGTTTTTCTTGTCAGTCTCTAATATTTCACACCCATCTCCCGCCACTCTTCTGTTTTTTTATTTATAATAATTAGAATTTGCCTATTTTTGTTATCGCATAATCTATCAAACCAAAATCACATTTTCTTTTTTTTAAATGTGCATGCTGGAAACATAGCTACTGCCTTCCATAGTATTTTGTTCCTACCATGTATGTCGATGGCTTCAACATTCTTCAAAATGCCTTTTTTTTTGTTCAGAAGAAAAGGTTTGGAACCCCTTTAAGGCAAGTAAATGTTGATTAATATTTATTTATTTAAAAGAGGGTTATATGAAAAGTTCAAGTATTCAAAAACCAAACCTCTGAGTGACGTCTGAATTTTTTTCTAAAATGGCAATTTTTCACAGGCTCCTGTGTGCATGTTCTTTTCTTTTTATGTTCTTTTTGTTGCCTTTAAAGTGGAATGACTTAACATAAACTAAATAAAATGAGAAAACTAAACATTTTTTGTCTGAAGAATATTTCAGACTATATTTTAGAGTTTTTTGCATCTGAACTCTTTATACGAAACATAACATTTGAGTAAAACTCAATGTCTAATATGATTTCATTTGTAAATATACATCCTTTCCTGTCATTCAGACTTGCAACACATTCCAAAAAGTTGAGAAGGGTATAAACGGAGGTCGGAGCCAGCTCCAAGTGGGTGGGACTTAAGCTCCAAGTGGGTGGGCCTTCGAGCTCCAAGTGGGCTGTACAAACCTGGAGTTTTTAATTATTTAATGTCTTGTACAGGACACGGAGTCCAATATTGTGTTTTATTAATGTCTACACCTACCTCAACCCTAAACCCAACCTCACAGTAACCGGATGTGTTTTATTAATATCTGCTCCACCTACGGGCCTCACGGTGGCACAGTGGGTAGCACGATCGCCTCACAGCAAGAAGGTCGCTGGTTCGAGCCTCAGCTGGGTCAGTTGGCATTTCTGTGTGGAGTTTGCATGTTCTCCCCGTGTTTGCGTGGGTTTCCTCCGGGTGCTCCGGTTTCCCCCACAAGTCCTAAGACATGCGCTATAGGTGAATTGGGTAAGCTAAATTGTCCCTAGTGTATGTGTGTGAATGAATGTGTATGGATGTTTCCCAGTGATGGGTTGCATCACTGGGCGTAAAACATATGCTGGATAAGTTGGCGGTTCATTCTGCTGTGGCGACCCCAGATTAATAAAGGGACTAAGCAGAAAATGAATGAATGAAGGCTCCACCTACACCACCTAAACCCAACTTACTTGTGGTTTAAGTGCTTCCCACCTGGAGGTCACCCAAGCTACTTGCGGTGTAATCCCTCCCACTTGGAAGTCTCCGGGCTGCAGCGATACCTACTTGAAAAAAGTTGGGACAGGAGCAATTTAGGGCTAGTAATCAGGTAAATTGGTTAAATAATGATGTAATTTGAAACAGGTGATGTCAACAGGTGATTGTAAATATGATTTGGTACAAAAGCAGCGTCCAAGAAAGGTCTAGTCCTTTAGGAGCAAAGATGGATCGCCAGTTTGCCAACAATTATGTGAGAAAATTATTGAACTGTTTAAAAATAATATTCCCTTAAAGAAAAAAGGAAGACATTTGGATATTTCTCCTCAAAGTACCCAAGAGTGAGTATTACACTGTGAAAACTATTCTACCTTATATCCTGCAAATTAAATATGTAGTTTACATTAGCGACATTTTACTTTTAAGATGGTTTCAAAGTGTAAGTTAAATGATACTGCCATTCGTGGACTATACATTTAAAACACGAGCTAAACGTGAGAATTAATATATGCACCTATAATAAGCTGACAGAGAGCAAGTCTGTGTAACCTAAGGCGCAGAAATCTAGCTGTGTTGACATGTTAATACTGCAGTCAGGAAATTCAAAGGTCTAAATTTGAATTTTCATCAACGTCTGGAAAATCAACCATTGAAAACAGTATATGCCTTTCAATTTAAAAATACAATAATAACAAGTAACAAAGGGGCCAATTGATGATTTAAATGTGAGCATTTTTTTTTTAAAAAACAATACCCCAACCAGAGGTAGGTCAAAAGTAACATGGTGCACTACAGAGCGGTCCAATGTGATAACAGGCTGTATTTCTGTATGTAATCTGTATTTAATAAACTTTTGATTTATAGTGGCATATTTCACATTTCCACTCTTCATAGCTCCAACTAACACATTATAAATAAAAAAAAGAACAGTTTTGTTCTAGATTGAAGAAAAAAGGACACATACCTCTCTGGCCACTCATTTTTTAACATTTTCTTCGTCAACTTTTCTTTTCTGGAATCTGACATCCTCGCCCGTACAAACACTCACTGCCATGAAGAGTTTAAAGTGTTTAAATGCAGAGTTAGCAAATAGCTAAACAATAAAATAAAATAAATCTAACTTCTGTCTCATTGCATGATCAAAATAAATCGCTTGTGGCAAAAACAAAACATTTCCATGACCTTTACTTTTGACAGTATGCACCATGAAATATAATCGCATGCTACAGGAGATATTAGCATGTACAAGATAACGATAATAAAATGTATGCTCTTTTACTTAGAACTCACTTTAAATCACTATGGAGTATTTATCACTACTTCTAGTTGCTAACCAATGTGGATTTTAGAGATAAAATGAGGCAGAAATAAGTTCTGTAGCATGTTACAATAAGCTAATTGCTACACCTGATTAGCATCTCTCAGTTATTTTCCACATAACAGTGATCCCCAAAAGAAAACAGACCTGAAACCACTAAATACTAGTCAAATCCCCTAAATCAGTGGAAAATTAATAGGAATAACCATTTTGTCTAAAGAAATATGAAGCGGATAAATATACTCTAACATTAGCATTAGATGTGCAGTCAGAATTTTAAAGAGAAAGTATGCAATTTACTGAGTGTTAGAAAAGAAATATATTAGTATATTAGAAATTACATATTGATGAATACCCTGGAAAACGAAATAAAATAACCATCATGTAATTTGAAATAATTTTAATGTATAGTTTAGAGATTGTATGGGTTTTAATGGAAACCGTAACAGTCCTTTGGGTCTCTACTGGATATTTTTGCCTACTGCTGATGGCATGATAAAACCAATGAATCCTAATGGAATATGTCCCCAAACACATTATAGAAACCATTAAAATATACCAATTTTGATGGTTAGAATTTGGTTGTTTGTGATGATTTTTATGGATTTTATCATTTGTAATTTTAGCGAAACTACCCTAGTTGACAGGGAGTGGTAAGCAAAGCAATAATATTACTTTTGGAGAGGAGTAATGAGTAATAAATCACGCTTTCTGGAGGTCATTCCTGTGAAGGGATTTTGAGGTTAAACAAGCACTGTTCGCTATTATTCTCCCGGTGTCCTTTCCCTGCAATTATCTTCCATTTCCCCCAGGGTCCTTATAGCAATGAAATCTATAGATCAAACGCATTAATGTGGGAGTCACATGACCAAAGACAATGCATAATTATGAAAAATGACAAATGGCGAGTTCACAAAGCCCATGAATGTGGGGCTCTGGCACAGACGTAGCTGCTTCACATATACAGCTCGACGTTCAGAATTAATATTTATTAGGACAGCGAATATGTGCCAATATACACCACAGGGGGGAAATTTGCTTTATGAATTGACTGTAGCCAATAATATAGTGTTATTTATTTGCATGTGGTGTTTTAGCGCCTCATTCGCTAAAGGAATTATGCTAATGCCGTAACACAAACACACTCGAAACAAGCATTTCGAGCTCAATACAGATTCAGTTTAAGCTGGTTCTAATGGTTTAAATGCACATTTTCTGGCTTTCTATAGGCTTAATCCTGCTGCACGATTTTAGTGCATTTAGTTTGTGATTTATCCAGGATTCAGCTACAACGTTGAAAAGCCGGGGTTTTCCAATTAAGGAACATCAGAGAGTCGCAAGTGAGGGGAAAATAGTAGCAAGAATAATTCAAAGATTTAAACATTTCATGTCTTAGTTACGTGCCATTTAGTTACATTGTGACTTTACTAGTAATTTCTACATATTTCTTTTTCATTTAGAGCTTTATTTACTGACATAAAATAAGAAAGAAAAACACATGCAATGATTTCAGACATGTGTGTATTAATTTTTATACACATTACTAATGGTGTAACTTCATAATGTCAGTGTTCGTCCGCGTCATCGTTTGTTGTCGTCACGTGCCTTGTCTGTCTCCCGCCACCGTCATTGTTAATCTGTTTCACCTGTACTCATCCCTCTTGTGTCATTAACGTAACTTGTGTTTCATCCATTTATACCCTTTCGTCTGTGTCCTTCGTTGTCTGGTATTTTGGTTTGTGTGGGTCTCGTCCTGTCTTCCCGTGTATGTTTCCCGTAAGTGTTTAATAAACCCGTTTTTGTAATGTTTATCCGTCTCCCTCTCGTGATGTCATCCTCCGCCCTCCGGGCGTTACATAATACCAGACCCAAAAATAGCGGCGCGCTTTTCCCCGATTTTCTTTTTTTAGTCTGTTTTTCCCTCAGTGTTTTATTTTTCTCCCTCCGTGTTCCCCTGAATCCCGTCCGCCCTTCCGTTTCCCGTCACCACCTGCTGGAGCAGGGGGAAAGCAGCCCTGAGGACCATATCCGAGCGACTGAGAACAGCTTTCCGGGCAACGTGCTCTGCACGCCCATCATCTGTGACAGAGCACGATCGCCCGAAGATGGTCCTCAGGGCAACACCGCCGCAAAGATGGAGTGGACACTGGCGAGTAAAATATTTCTACTCACCGCCTTCCTGGAGGATCTCGTCAGTGCCACTCCCGACCCAGTGACCAGCCAAACAACATCGTCCACCTGCAGGGAGCGCTTGCCAGAGCCCACCGCAGACGGAGAGCAACCCCCGGCCAATGAGCCAGCGCCCTCTAGAGCGACAGAGCGGAATTGCGCCGAGATGGAGGAGCTCAAAGTCCCGTCTGACCAGGTGTGTGTGCCGACAACACCGCCCCGAGGGGGAGTCCTGGCGGCTACCCGCGGAATCAGCGAGAGTCCCGCCCACCCCCCCTATGCAGATGGACACCGACTGGACACTGGGAGGCTACTCATTGGCTTCTGGAGCTTTAATTTTAATCTTCCGCTGTTTTTAGACAGCATCTACCTGCCGCTGTTTCCAGACAGCAAACAACTGTTTCCGCACAGTTTTTTAATCTTCCTTCTCCGGAAAAGCCTCAGCTCCAGGGTCATGAGTAGCTTCCCACGGTCCCCCAGAACTGCAGCCAGTCATCCAGCTCCAGCACTGCTGCAGTCAGCCAGCCCCCCAGCTCTCGCTCCAACTCCGGAAATGGAGCTCGCTTGTGGGCGCTACCTGTCTGCGTCACCGTCTGGAGGGTGTCGCCCAGCGTCAGCTCCTACGGCCTCCGAGCTGCGGACTCCACCTCGGCCCTTCGACCCTAGGGCTCCGCGTTGGCTCACTCCTCCCTCGTCTTCGTCGTGGGCCGTCCGCCCACCAGCTCCGCCAGGCTCCCTCGTCCCTCCGGCTCCACCTTGGTCAGTCGTCGCCCTTCCTACGCCTCTGGACTCCACTCATCCGGCTGCACCTCATCGCACCGTCCCACCGGCTGCGTTGAGCTCCTCCTTCCCTCCGGCTGCGCCTTGGTCCTCTGTCGCTCTGGCTACGCCGCGGGCTTCCGGAACCCCGCCGTCGCCTTGCTCGGGTGAGCCGCCTGCTTCGCCCGGCCCTCAGGAACCTCGGCGTCACCTTCGCCCTTCGGCTCTCCGTCCCTTCCTTGGGCTCCACCGCCATCAGCGGCGTCTCCCTCGGTCGGCCCCCTGGAGTCAGCAGCCACTCCTCCTCCATGGTCCCGCCCTTCCTCGACTCCGCCCGGGGCCGTCCTTCTGGCTGTGTCCTGGGTCCTCCTGCTCCGGTTCCCTTCTTGTGTCTCCCTCGGACTCCTCCCTGGTACCCTCCCCTTCTACCCTCCTTTCTCCTTTTGTTGTTGAGGACGCGCCTTCAAAAAGGGGGGGGTACTGTCAGTGTTCGTCCGCGTCATCGTTTGTTGTCGTCACGTGCCTTGTCTGTCTCCCGCCACCGTCATTGTTAATCTGTTTCACCTGTACTCATCCCTCTTGTGTCATTAACGTAATCATCCTTTCATCCATTTATACCCTTTCGTCTGTGTCCTTCGTTGTCTGGTATTTTGGTTCGTGTGGGTCTCGTCCTGTCTTCCCGTGTATGTTTCCCGTAAGTGTTTAATAAACCCGTTTTTGTAATGTTTATCCGTCTCCCTCTCGTGATGTCATCCTCCGCCCTCCGGGCGTTACACATAAGAGTTAGGAAAATCCATATCTGATGCAATAACCCTTATTAAAAAAAAACTCTAAAAGACTAATGAAAATTTGGAAGAAATGTTTTTATACATATAAAGACAATATTTTACTCAAATCCATATTTAAATGGATAGTTCATCAAAACAATGTAATTCTTCCATCATCTACTCGCCTTTCACTTTAATCGTTTTTTTTCTTCTGTTGAACACAAAAGAAGTTATTTTGAAGAATGTTGAAAATCGGTAACCATGGCCTTTTTAGTGGGAAAAACAAATACTATGGAAGTCAATGGTTACAGGTTTCCAACATGCTTCAAATTATAGTCTTTTGTGTTTCCAAGTCAAACTCAAACTGGTTTGGATCTAGTAAAAGGTGATTAAATGACGGCAGAATTTTCATTTTTGGGTGAACTATCCTTGTAATAAATCCAGTGAAATTGTAATGTTTTTTGTAGTTTTTACTTTGGACATATTAAGTAAAATAATTAATTTATGGTTCCATATACGTTGCATTTTTTTTTGTCATTTTCTACAAACACATGCTTTAATTAATAACTTTGATACTTGGAATTTTAATACATGTTTCTAAAATAAAACACATCTGAACAATAATGTTTCTTCTGCCTTCATTTGTTTATTCATGCATTTTAGAATGAAGGATCTTTGCGTAAGATATGTTTGGGGGCTGCAAAGACTGAGAGCCCTTGCTGTACAGCACAGGAACGAAGAGCAGAGGGGGGAGGGGGACTATGGGGTGAAGAGCCTTGTTAAGAACCTGCCCTCATCTACATTTTGCTTTAGCTTTACCTCATGAATAAAACTCAGTTTGCATCAGTATTCTGATAATCAAATTAACATTAAACTTGAATAAAGCCCATCCAGCATGATGTATGTTCTTACAGACAGGCCTCTTGAGTTAAGATGAATTGGCTGCTTGACATTTCAATAGTAATTTATTTAATATATCATTCGCTAGAGCATGGTTGACAATAGTAGACACATCTGCCATGAAAGGCGAATTAATGGTTTCTTAATGCTAAGAGTGGAAAAAAAAGTATTAGTTAAATATAATATAAAATAAACTACTTCAATTTGGAATAAGGAAAGTGAAGTGTTAAGAGCAATAGCTTCACTTTGTATTGACAAAAAAACAAGACTCCTTTAGGACAAAAATCAGCCAACGTCCTTAAATATTAGCAGGAAAAGACTCACAAAGGCAACATGAGGCAAAATAACCTTTTAGGACCATTCAAACTAGTTTATTCCTAAACTGCAACGACACATTCATAAATCAACATATACCAGCATCTGCTTTTGAAAAACCTTCAAAAAGCATCATCATATCGTTTGAAGAAAAAAAAAACAAAAGTCACCATTATGGCCAATCTCAGATCTATGTTATACCGCTCTACCACAAAGTCCACCCTTTGCTATTGAAACAGAGTGGTAAAATATTCTTCTAAGATATAGGACACCACTATTACACAGCAGAAAATGTGGTATCAGCACGAAACTGTAAACTGTCGGGAAATGTATCAAACCCCTTCTTTTAAGTGGGGTCCTGGAAAATCTTCAACACAGGCTCATTGGAAATACATCCTTCAGCTCACATATTTTTTTGCAACATATGTTGCTCCAACGCTATCTCACGGCAATTTGTAACTTTTTGATTTAGTGGCTAATTCGTATGAATTCATAAGATCTCATTCATACAATTTAGTATGATTTGCTTATCCCTCCAATGGTGGTTGAGTTTAGGGGAGGGGTTTGGTGCCATGCCTCCTTTTTAAAATCGTACATTTTCGTACGACTGAACTCATACAAATTTGCACGAATTAGCCACTAAACTGACAAAACGTTAAACAATTTTGTTTCCTCGAGAGATCAGGCTGGTTGCTCTGGGTACATTTTGTTGCATGCTTCAGACAGCAATCCACTAGAGGGTGCTGCCTACATTTTTGTGAATCTGAAATACATTACTTAGGGTACATTTTGCTGTACATTTCAGATACACATTCTTCTTGTAAACGTCCACAAGAAGGCGAAATTTGTCATACAGATCACCTAGACCAGCGAATTACTGACCTAAACCCTGCCCTAAACCAAAACAATAGTGTTTTTAAAAGCGAATGTGCACTGCAGAAGAGAAAGTGCACTGCAGCCACCTAGTTTTACACTATGGCCAATTTAGTTTATTCAATTCACCTATACCACATGTCTTTGGACTGTGGGGGAAACCGAAGCACTCGGAGGAAACCCACGCAAACACGAGGAGAACATGCAAACTCCACACAGAAATGCCAACTGACCCAGCTAGGACTCAAACCAGCGACCTTCTTTCTGTGAGGCAAGAGTGCTAACCACTGAGCCACCGTGTCGCCTCATTGGCTTCATCGATAATTTAAACATTACAACATTCATACAACGATTTATTGTTTGTATAACATCTACAACAGTCTTACAAAGATACCTTGCACAATTCAAATAAACCTGATTTTAATATAAATTTCAGCAAATAAACACCTTCCCATGTGTTTATGATTGTATTCAAAATTTCAAGTGTATTCATTTAAGGAAACTCTGAACTGTAAATAATGACCACAATGACTTCTGCGCTTAAGTCTGCATTCGTTTCAACTTCGATATCAAGAACACATTGGGGTTCCTTCATGTGTACTTGCAGTCTTGAGTATTGGAATTTAATAAATTGGCTCACTTAAGAACGCATATTGAGAAATAGCCATGCAAAATGTGCTGATCTGCAGAATCAGAAGGCCTACATAACATTAACCCCTCTACTACTATATACTCATGAAGCGCTCATTCAGTATTGGCTCTTCTATTAGAAGTAGATCTTCACCTACCATACCGTATTTCACCTTGAGCATGTTCGTAGTTCAAACTATATGAATAGATATTCCTCTATATACAGCAATTCACCTTTAGCATGTTCATACTAGGGAAAAACCTATATGAACCTAATGCCTCATGATCCAAGAGGTGGAGCAAGTGGACTATATTGATCATGCGAATGTGGGTCGCAACTGATGCAATGGGGCCAGTACAATAAACGAGGGCCAACTTTTGCATCTAGCTGAGTAGGTGGAAGTCAAGCAGCCTAGGTGATATAGACTGCTACATAAAACAGTAAGTATATCACCGCTCCATTGTTTGTGCTCATCATGGCATCAATCTTCTAACGGGCTGCATTGTTTAGTGGCTGACCTCAGATGAAGGCATGGCCAAGATAAAAACCAGCTTATATCATTTCTATACAAAGAGCTTTATGTCCCAGGTAAAAAGACTTGTCATGGATTATGGTTGGATTACACGAGATTCCCGGTGAACATGCCATCTTAACGGCTCCATGAGGAACTGCTTATTTGTCACAGGTTATACAGAACTGATCTTTTTATCTGTCGGATCCGAGCTCTCTATTTGAGAGCTGTCAAAAGCGAAGTGGAGCCCAGAGGGTCATTCAGAACTCCATTACTGCAGATGGACTAATAAGGCTAGGGGAAAGGTTAAGAACAATGGGATCACCAAAGCCTTTTCTGCTTGCAAGCACTATAAGACAAACATCAGCCAACAACATTAAGGCAAGGTGTAGGACAGCATTAGTGTTTGCTACATACAAGCTACGATTTTGGGGGAGCCCATTTTTTTTAATACAGAGGGATGGGGAAGGAGGGTTCGTGCGCTTGCACATGCTTCAAAAGAGGACTTACAATGACTTACAAAGATACATAACAGCATCAAATGTATGCACTACTTGCTTCATGCAAGCACTATTTAGGTGAAAGGATGAAATTTATCATATGCATTTGTTATTATTGAGCCCATACAGATTGCAAAGCAGAACTGCTGATAAAAATCAGGGCCTGCCTAAGATGTGTGTGGGTTTCGTGGATTTTACGGTGTGGTTCCATATTGAGGAAGCTCTTCATTGGTCAATTTGAATGTCTCAGTATTCAGGCTTTGGTCACATTGTCAAGGAAGAGACACTACTAGGTTGTAACTTTTGCTCCGGCTATTCTTCTCTGGCTGTTTTTTTCTGTGACTTTTCCTTCTCTGGCTCTTTTTCTCGGTGGCTTCTTGGTAGTGCAGCACTTCTCTAGCTCATGTAACTTTATTTTACATTTAAGCTGGATAAAAGCTAAGTATTGTTATTAAATCATTTAATTTTCAAGTATCCTGTGTATTACTTTTGATTTAACTTCAACACTTCCCTGAAAACATGATTTGTGACATTTTTGGAAGTATTGACAATGTGTTATTTTGATGTGCGATTTCAGTTTTGTATAATGTGATCATCATGGTTTTGTAACGCCGTGGTGGCGGATGGTGACAGAACGAGACTTAACACGAGATATATAACAAAATGGGTTTATTGAACACTTACGGGGAACAGATACTGGATGCGGGAAGACAGGACGACACAGGAACAAACGAACCAAAATACCGGACAACAATGGACACAGACGAAAGGGTATAAATAGATGAGGGATTGATTACGCTAAAGAGACACAAGGGCTGAACACAGGTGGAACAGATTGACATTGACGGTGGTGGGAGAAAGACAAAGAAAGCACGTGACAATAACAAATGATGATGCGGACGAACACTGACAGGTTTATAATGTGTAAAAATATTAAACCCTACTCATTTCAATAAAGAAAAAAAAATCCCCTCACGTTTAGTTCTCGTTAACTTCAAGACAGCCTGATGCTTTGTTTTTGACCACTTTTGACCACTTCCTGAGGTAAACTCATTCAATCGGATTGCTTTTGCATTGTAACAGTCATATGTTGAAACGCATTTGAACAGCCAAAATTGTTATTTTTAGTTTGCTTGTTTGTTTGTTTTATACCAAACAACCAGCTTATTCATTCATGTTTGTCGGTACCAAAACTCTTGTCTTCCACAGGAAAGTATTAGTCAATTTGCGGCATTTATTCATTTTTTTGGTAAATAATTTACTAGTTTTGCTATATTTACAAAATATCTCCATGAAAATTCACAAAATATCTCCATGAAACTCAATATTCTAGTGATTTTTGACAGAGAAAAAATTCGATAATTTTGACTCATACGATTATCATAGATGTACAAATGTGAAGAGACAGCGGTGATGTGCTGTATTAAATGGCAGTGCTGTAGGCATACCTGAGCGGTCCTGAAGCTGTAATTGTGCTGCACTGTCAGGCTGGCCCCGTGGCGAGTCTCAAGAGGACACCGACCCACCATAATGATGACTGGAGAACATTCGCCCTCATGTTATTCCTGCTCCCCTCTTTTCTTCTTCTCTCCCTCATGACTTAGTGGAGATCATCCCAGGTCATGTACAGATGTCCAATCTCCCATTTCGCCCAATTCCTGCTGTGTGTTTTTGTTTTTTTTTGTTTTTCTGTAAAGAAAGAGACTGAAAACACAGAAAGGTTAAGAGTAGGATTGGAACTATGGGCAAATACTCAAGACCATATTTAACAATGAATCACATAATACACAGCAAAAATTCCAGTGTTAAATATACAGTGTGATTTTTATTTATTTTTTGGTGTTGTCCAGTGTTAAAACCAGAGTACATTTTAATCAAGGAGTTTTATAATGTTTGTATGAGTTACGAAACAATGAGTTTTTAAACAATTAAGGGTCTATTTTATATTGTGCAGGTGTTAATGGTTTTATTTTCTTGCACTTTTGTGGAAACAGATTTTCTAAAGTTTGTTAAAAAAAAAAAACTTGAAACATGTCTTGTTGCATTTTAAAATGCAAAGAGTTGAATGTGTAGAAATTATTTCTGAAAAGATTAATGAACATTTAATAAATTAAAATTATTTTCAACATATTTGATCATTTTGAAGGGTAACACACACTCCAGTTTGATGTAAGAATAAACTCTTACTGTGTTAAAATGAACTCTGTGAGTAATGTACACATTTCACACTTTAGAAAGTGTTATTTTAACTCCAAAATGGAGGGAGTCATAGGTACACCCAAGGAGTGTTAAGTTAAACTCAAATTGAGTTAAATGTACACTGATGTTTTTGCTGTGTAATAAAGATATTCACTGTAAAAAAAAATATATAATAATATTAAATCTGTTAATTAACAGTTTCTGTATTTTGTGATTCACAAGTTTTTTCCATTTATTTACAGTTGCATTATTTATTTAATAATTGCATTATTTGAGCTCTTAATGCTTGATGTTAAAAATCCAACACAGCAAAAAGACTAGTGTTGAATTGACTCTCACAGAGTTGATTTCAACACTTTTTATGAGTTTATATAGCTCCACACTTTCTGGAGTTAAATTAACATTATACAAATACATAAAAATATAACACTAAAGGTAGAGTTGTTTTTTTTTTACTCCCAAAAAGTGTTAAAACAACTGTTATACATTTATCATAATTGAATAAATATAATAGCTTAAAATGTACTTACCGCCAAAAACTACACCATGCTGTTAATGATTTCTCTCAGAGACAGACTAACTTGAAATGTGTGGGGGGCTGAGTGCTTGGGCGGAGTATCATCATAACTCCTCGTAGGAGTTAAAGCAACTCTGATGATCAACTCTTTTAAATGACTCCAACACTTGACACGATTCTACATTATATGTGTTAAAATTACATTGTGAGAGTTGAAATTAACTCAGAAAGATTTAACATCGAAATTTCAACTCCCCAGTTTTTGCTGTGAACTTTGCAGTTTAACAAAGTGACTTTCATTGACATTTTAGTAGTTTGAAATAATATAAAGCATAAGAGATAATATCGAGAGAAATAAGTCTGTAAAACAGCAGAAAATGTACTGGCAGTTTAGTACAAGTTTTTGTACCGTGATATACAACACCAACCCAGACAATGTATCACTTTAAACTATTAAAAATGTTAATAAAAGTCACTCTTTTGAACTTTTCAAGGTTAAACGTTGTTGGAGGAAAGATTAAGGTCCCATAATGCAATTCAAAGCATAAAAAATAATAATAATTAAAACATGAATCACAAAATACAGAAAACAGCTAATTTATGGATATTTTACAGTGATGCACATTGCAGTGCATGAAGAGATTTATACATACACAACTTATACTAGATGTTGACTGCTTGTCGTGTAGTAAAATTCTTTTTTGCGTCATCAGAATTCTATAAAAGGTCAGAAATAAAGAGTAACATAATTTCAATGGACTAATTTTTCCCATTTTTATGAACTGATTTATCCTAACAAGCCGAATTCACCAAACGAATAATGCTATTTATAACTAACACAATTAAAAACTATTCTGATCATTAAACGTAAACATAAAAATAGCTGTTTAAGTAACATTACAGAAATGATTAATATTGAAATAAAACAAATTAAAGGTAAATAAATATTTCAATTGAAAAATTAAATGAATGTCAAACATATGGTGAGAAATTTACATAAAATACTACAAACTACTTTCTTATTTAATTGTTTTCAGATTTCCTTTAAGAAAAGATAAACATTAATAGAATTGCACATAAAGGAATAACTTAGCTATCCGTTTGAACAGCAGGATCAACATACATTCCAAATAGCAGTTTAACAGACATTCTTAATTTATTTCAGTGCTGTCCATTTCAACACATTTTCGCCAATGCACACATCTGACCTTTTTTATTGTTATTTTTAAGGTAAGCCTGTTAAGCTGCTCATTACCATAAATATTTAATCTGCCAATCGCATGGCAGTAACTAAAAATGCATTTAGGTATGAAGATGGAGTCAAGATGATCTGCTGAATGTTAAACCAAGCATCAGAAAGAGGAAGAAATATGATTTAAGTGGCAATTTTTTTAAATCTGTATTTGTTTATTTATTTTGTTTTTTTGTTTTTTCAAGCACAACCATTTCTAGGTCTCTGGGTCTGGCTGGAGCACTTTTAGCTTAGCTTAGCATAAATAATTGAATCGGATTAGACCATTAGCATCTTGCTCAAAAACAAAACAAAATTTGGATAATTATCAAATTTATTACAAAAAAAAATAAATAAATAAATAAAAATAATAATCTGTATTTTAGAAAGTGCAAATCTGTTTTATTTAATACAAAAAAAAGGTAATCTGTATTTCATTCATTCATTCATTCATTTTCTTTTCGGCTTAGTCCCTTTATTAAACATAAATCACTGAATCCGATTAGACCATTAGCATCTCACTCAAAAACAAACAAAACTAAATTTAGATAATTATCCAATTTATTACAAAAAAATTTAATCTCCATTTCAAAAACTGCAAATCTGTTTTCTTTTTTCATTTCACGCACAACCCTCTCTAGATATCTGGGTCTGGTTGGAGCACTATTAGCTTAGCTTAGCATAAACCATTAGCATCTTGATCAAAAACAAAACAAAACAAAATTTAGATAATTATCCAAATTATTACAAACAAAATTAAATCTAAATTCAGAAACTGCAAATCTGTTTTTTTTTCCTCACACACAACCATCTCTAGATCTCCAGGTCTGTCGTTCAAAAACAAAACAATATTTAGATAACTATCCAATTTATTACAAAAAGGTAATCTGTATTCATTCATTCATTCATTTTTCTTCAGCTTAGTTCCTTTATTCATCAGGGGTCGCCACAGCGGAATGAACCGCTGACTTATCCAGCATATATTTTACACAGCGGATGCCCTTCCAGCTGCAACCCAGTACTGGGAAAGTAATCTGTATTTCAGGAACTGCAAATCTGTTTTTTTTTTCTTTTCACGCACAACCATTTCTAGATCTCTGGGTCTGGCTGGAGCACTTTTAGCTTAGCTTAGCATAAATCATTGAATCGGATTAGACCATTAGCATCTCGCTCAAAAACAAAACAAAACAAAATTTAGACAATTATCCAATTTATTAGGGCCTCACGGTGGCGCAGTGGGTAGCACGTTCGCCTCACAGCAAGAAGGTCGCTGGTTCGAGCCTTGGCTGGGTCAGTTGGCGTTTCTGTGTGGAGTTTGCATGTTCTCCCCGTGTTGGCGTGGGTTTCCTCCGGGTGCTCCGGTTTCCCCCACAAGTCCAAAGACAGGTGGTATAGGTGAATTGGGTAAGCTAAATTGTCAGTAGTGTATGAGTGTGAATGGGTGTGTATGGATGTTTCCCAGAGATGGGTTGCAGCTGGAAGGGCATCCGCTGCGTAAAACATATGCTGGATAAGTTGGTGGTTCATTCCCGCTGTGGCGACCCCAGATTAATGAAGGGACTAAGCCGAAAAGAAAATGAATGAATGAATCCAATTTATTACAAAACAATTTAATCTGCATTTCAGAAACTGGAATTCTATATTTTTTTCACGCACAACCATCTCTAGTGTATACAAAGAAAAAGTCGTACATCTAAGAATTATATAAATTAAATAAAAAAATAATATCTTTCTGCTCATGTTCATTCATTCATTAATTTTCATTTCGGCTTAGTCCCTTTATTGATCTGGGGTCACCACAGCGGAATGAACCGCCAACTTATCCAGCATATGTTTTACGCAGCGGATGCCCTTCCAGCTGCAACCCATCTCTGGGAAACATCCATACACACCCATTCACACTCATACACTACGGACAATTTAGCTTACCCAATTCACCTATACCGCATGTCTTTGGACTTGTGGGGGAAACCGGAGCACCCGGAGGAAACCCACACCAACACAGGGAGAACATGCAAACTCCACACAGAAACGCCAACTGACCCAGCCGAGGCTCGAACCAGCGACCTTCTTGCTGTGAGGCGAACGTGCTACCCACTGCGCCACTGTGAGGCCCTCTGCTCATGTGTATTTGTTAAATGTAAGTATCTTGTAAGCTTTGACTAAACACACACACACACACACACACACACACACACACACACACACACACAAACATCTTACGTCACTCTCTTTAAATATGTTATGCACATGTTGGTACTTTCACTTGTTTGTAACCAAACCATAATTGAATTCATCGTTCAAGATATGAGTTTCAGATTTATGCAAGTTATTTCATGTCCTTTAGAAATCCTCCATGGCCGCACCCTTTCATTACTGCATTTGTGGGATCAAAATTTCAAGACGCAGGACTGAAAAAAACAAAACAAAACACACACATCAGAACAATGGCATTTTTAGCCGGTGAAGTAAGAAAGTCAATGTCCGGACACGCTGGTAGACAGTAGCCACATTTAACAGACGCATACATACAAACACATGCTTTTTTTGATATCAAAGATTTGCCAGATAAACCAAGAGCACTGTTTATGATCCAAAAATAGGCGGAAAAAAATGGATGGGTATCACTTTTCGCAGTGTACTTGGGTTCATCCTTCAGAAATAGGTACAGAGAAAGCCTATACAGGGAAACATGATGGCACAGTGTTTTGGTGGCTCATATTTGTGGGTAGTCTCTCAGACAGTGGCACTGTTGGTTTGGCATAATTGCCCCCTTCGGCCCGAGCAATGACTACTGTGACCCCGCTGTGGGCACTAACTGGTCTTGCAAGACTGAATGATTTTAGAGTAAGATTATACTAATAAATGAAAAAAGACACATAGATCAGGACTGTGACAAACCCTCGTAAATAACAAACAACAACAACAATCATTCACAGTCCTGGTTCTGTGCAAAAGCTTTGCTAAGATGGCAGAAATGTGAGAGCACTTAGGATGTAATTATATATTTCGAACAGAAACAGGCCCTCTTCATTTCAGCTTTTGCTGGAGCTTTTTTTTTTCATTGAACTGAGGTCAAGTGAGGATAGATCTGCCTCTCGAAGAGGAGTTTCATTCCTCTAACAAATCTCATATCGCTATAGCCTTTTATGCAGCAACAAATCAAGATGTATTTTGTTTGTTTAAAGGAACTGTTTTTGGAAATAGGTGCATTTTTAAGTCTCCTAGAGTTAACAGTTGAGTTTTACCATTTTTGAATCCATTCAGCCGATCTGCAGGTCTGGCGGGAGCACTTTTGGCTTAGCTTAGCATAAATCATTGAATTGGATTAGACCATTAGCATCTC
>CAIGQW010054217.1:648894-668098 GCA_903798125.1 Danio choprae | reverse complement strand
TACTAGTTTTTCAGTATAAAAAAGAAAAGAAAAAAGAAAACAATAAAAATTATGAGGAACGCTTTAAATATTGTTTTTATATTGTCTGAAATGAAATACAAGTCAAAGTAAATTTAGAAATAACTACTTTCTTGTTTTTCTTTGTGTTTTCCATACTGTCCTGATTTGGGGTTGTAATTATCCATCTACTGCACGCACTATGCTAGATCTATTAAAAACAATATTTGACTGTTTTTCTTTTCTTAGAATGGCTTAACTTAAAAAAAAAATGGGGAATTTGTTTTTAAAGTACTTGATATATTGAATAGTGGATCTAACTTCGAAATTTCTAATTTAGAACTTTCCTTATAATTGATAATTTTGTTGTTTAAAATGTTGTTTGTTTTTGACACCTTATACATACTTTCCAACAACTTAATATTATTCTTATATGGTTGAATTAACTTATGTTATTCCAACAGCTTTTATTTATTCCATTCTTTTTTGCTGAATATTATTGAAAACAAATATAATATTGTATTACCATGTATGCAAAATACAATAGGTGTAAAATATTTCGTCCAGTAAATATTATAACAAATAAAAAACAAGTCTAATATATCCAGATGCATCAGAATCATGTAGCTACTAGCTAACAATGCTTATTCTATATACTATACAACGCCTGTCTTATCTGCCTCTGATCTCACCTGAACTGTCTCCATCACTGCTCTTATCAAATGTCCAATCTGCATCATTCTCATAATCACTAAAACCCATCTCATCCTCACTTTCATTTGCAGGAAGAGCCAGTTCTGTCCTTTTCTTCTTTAACCTTACCATAGAACATGGTGGTCCTCTTTCCTGTATTTATATCTAATAAAAAGTATTGCCATTAAAATGAGATTTTATCCAAAATGCAAATGCCATTAATATATGACTACTCAACATTATATTACTAGCATTCCTGTTGTTATTGTTACAACTTAAAAGATCCCTTGCTAGCTAGCTAACTTATAATATAGCACATTCCACTATTGCACGGTGTTGCCATTTGGGAACACATACATTTAATTGATTTGCAAAAAACTAATTTGATAAAAACTTGTTTGAGTTGTGAATATGTCATCATAACTTACTGGAGGTGATCTCAGATTTTTGTGTGTATCTGACATGAGTTGACGTTTTCATTTGCATTCAGCAACTACTCACAATAAACGCCAGTCTGTCAGAAATCGCGCCACAGAAAAACACTGCATGTCATGCGTCTAAACTAAGGTCTTCTCTTTCCAACAAAAAAAAGAACGCTGGTCTTAAAGAAACAGTGGCAGGGAAATGAATGAGCAATATAACTCGAGTAGTAGTGCGATGTTGCTGTTAATCTGGTGGGAGGCGTGCGTTGCCTTAGTGTCCCACCAGTAACGACATACAGCCACATCGCACTACTTCGAGTGTGATATTGTGTTTATACAACAGTTCGATGGCATAATCATGTGTATAAAAAAGAAAATCAAACACAGAGAGTCTCAAAACCCTATTGTAAGAGGAACTACTTTCTTCCGCCATTCATTCAAATCTGCAGCTGACATCAGAACAGTAGAAATCTGGACTTTACTGGAACTATGTTAAGCTGCTTTGACACAATCTACATTGTAAAAAGCGCTATATAAATAAACTTGAATTGAATTGAATTGAATTGAATTGAATTGAATTGAATTGAAGCCATTGCTCATTCACTAACATCAATTTAGAGCTAGTATTTGAATGATTCTCTTGCGTAATGTCTAAAGTGATGACAAAACAGGTAATTCTGCTCACATTTTAAGATTGTAAGGCTGAATGGCATGAAATGCCATCTCAGTCTACAGAGATTTCCCAGTATTTCTCTGTTGCAATCGGGAGATCACAATATTACTATGGTATAAATACAGCACTACAATATATATACAAAAGAGAGAGATCGACTTAGAAAGTCATTTACCTGTTTAATAATGATTTGATCAGCTGTAGTTTGAAATTACGCTGTTTTTCTCTTAGGACTTAATACGCGGTCTCTGTCGCCATCTTGTGGATGAACATCGTCAACCATCTTTGCTCAAAGACAGGCTAATGGCCGTCGACGCACTCTCAGAAATTATAAATATTTAAAAATAGGCACTATCCTTATAAATAAACTGCATAGTTGCAATATAAACAACTACATTCTTGACTAAAAAAGCCTCAAAAGTACATTATGTTGCCCAAAAGCAGCAATATTTGTCAAACTGTAGAGTGTCCTCTGCTTGTTGCTGCATGTGGGCGGAGTAATACACAAAGGTGAAGGGTTAAGAGGCTGGACCAATTCTGTTACTGGCAGAATATCGCATGGCTATCAGCCAATCAGATTCAAGAACCAGACAGAACTGTTGTATAAACATAAATATCATGTTGCCATATGCCAACACCATGCGGTAGAGGGATACTGTATATATCATTTGTTTAAAAGAAGACAGTCTATTGCTTGTTTCTAAATGTTATAAATAAAACAACAAAGTGATGATTTAATCATTCATAATAACAGTCACTTGTATCATTCCTTAATGAATCAGAGTTTTTGAGCAAACTGTTGAGCTAATGAATCAGTGACTTATTCATATATCCTCTGTTTCTGAATGATTCAGTGTTTTTGAACAAATCGGTTGAGAGAACAATTCAGTTGTGCATAGGCTGTTTCATTGTATGGTAATACTGTGAAGTCAGACAATCAACCAATTGTTGTGCTGCTCAATTATTCTTTTTTTTTTTTAGAAAGTCAGCTGAGTAAATGATTAAAATTCAATAGATAATGCTGTTTCTGAATTAATCTGCATTTTTAAACAATCAGCAGAGGCACTCACTCATAAATTTGTCAACTGGCATGATGATGTAACCTGCAGAAACAATAGCTAAACTAATCATCCCCAACTTGTCTGAAGTCTGTAAACAGGCCGACAAGAAGAGTTGATACATAGAGTGAAAAATGCTTTTGAAAGACAGCTTGACCAATCCAACTCAAGGACAAGACTACAATTATATGCCAGGGGTTTGTTCGTAAAAAATATATAATGTTTGCCTTAGCAAGCACTGCTAATAAGTATACTTTACCAAATGTGTGGCAGTGTCATATAATTAAGTAAATGTAGGCAGGTCATCATGGAAATCGAAATTTAATGGGTTTGGTGAGTACGTAGACTATGCACTGTCACTACATCTAATTGATGAATCAGAACAACGTAGCTCATAACCCCCCCCATATTATATTTTATACGAATCAACTACATCATCTGGAGAGAAAAAAAAAATGAGCACACTCCCTTTCATACATTATTCGTGTTAATATCAGTGCCACAGCTGAATTTGCAGGCTGAGTCTGTTTAACTGCTGTTGGAGATATAACCTGAAAAGGCATTATGCGGTTAAAGTCATATGAGGTGTTTGGCTATTAAGATGGTCATTAATACATAATGTTGTCTCTGGTCATAAAAGGCTGCTCTCATTCCTGCCCTCTCAGCCTCTGGCCTTAAATATTAATGCCCCACATATGCTACTTGCCATGTGGAGCATTATTAGCTTTGTACTGATGGAACTAAGGTTGAGCCTGAGAGAGCGGCATTGGGCATATAATGCAAATGGACGAAGGGGTTGTGTTTTACAATGCATGAAATCGGTAGCTATACTTCATTTCGTTGAAAAGAAAGTGTTGTTCTGCACAATAACCACCTTGCAGTTTCCCATACTGAACTAGACCTATGGTCAATAATCATCATTTCAAATAGCTTGTTTTTTGCTTTTGCCTTACTTTTAAAGCAACAACAGCTGATTTTACAAGTCTCTTAGAGTTTCTTGTTCTGTCACTTTTAGCTTAGCTAGTGTAATTATTTGAATTTGATTAGACCATAAGCATTTTGTTTCCAAAGAATTTTGAGAAAACGTCCTATTTAAAGCTTTAGCCCTCTGTACGTACATCATGAAATACCGACAGAAAATAAAAAATAATTATTTTCTAGGAAAGTATTGCTAGGAACTATACTCTCATACTGGCGTAATAGTCAAGAAACTTTGCGTTCCATCAGAAAACCCAAATTTAAGGGAACACTTTTAGCTTAGCTTAGCTTAGCGTAGATCATAGAATGAGATTAGACCATTAGCATCTCACTCAAACATAAAATTGTGTTTTGATAATTTTCTGTAGTCACTTTGTGAATTAAGACAGTCCAAAAAAAGAAAAGTTGCTATTTTCTAGACAGATATAGCTAGGAATATTCTCATTCTGGTGTAATGATCAAGAAATTGTATAATGATATTGCATATATACAAACTGGTGGACTTAATGTTGGGGCTACGGCAGCAATGTTCCTTGACTATCATACCAGAATGAAAGTATAGTTACTAGCCATATTGATTTATACATTACTTGAGTTGAATACGTTACTTTTGGCTTCAAAAATTGAAGAGTTTTGCCTATTGATCTGTGAAAATATGCTTCCAGCAATTGAGTATGCCCCTCTCAGAACACTTATATTCTTATAAAGAAACTCACTTGTTCACTAAAGCTACAGTACCATCCCGTGAAGCAGATCGTTTTGCCATTGAGTTGTAAAATGACCAGGGTGTATGCTTTGTTGGTCCTAAGTGGAGCTCCATACAGTGGGGGGAGGAGTAGATGAGATCTGGCTATAGGGTAAGGGCATGAGGGGGAAGATATGGGACTCCCCAATTACTTTGTGGAGACTCCTCTGGTCATGGGAATGGTATAAATGGAAGCACAGCTGCCGGTGAGATCCTGGTATGGCATTCTGTTTCTTGTACTCCTACAAAATGACCCAAGGGAAATTAGGACTATTTCTTTTGTATTCACACTAGAATCCTTGTGGATTTGTGTACATGCATTAAGGCAACGTTACTGGAATACGTGGAGCTTGTTCTGGCTCAGAAATAAAATGTTGATATAGTTATACTTAAACTTACACACGTTTCTAATAAAAGTACATATTTTAGCTTTGTTCCAAATTCAATACATTTCTATGTACTTCACGAGAACCACAATTTTTATGATTCTAGTTGCTGTCTAAGTCCAGACTGGTCACTTACAGTTTGAGGCTCCTTAAAAGGCAGCTGTTGTGTTTACTAGATATATGATAACAGATCATAAATAGTTGTACTTAAATACTTCACCACGGTCACCTTGCAATTTTCCAAACTGCATCTAACTTTGTTTGCTTTGAATGTATTACTGTAAAGACCTATTTTATGACGGTTGGCAAATTCAACCAGGAATCCAGGCAGAGCAGAAAGAAGCCATCCCACATGCAGCCCACTCCCATGAACTCCCATTCTCTGCCAGCCAATCACAGAGACAATGACCTGCTTTAAGGCATGTGTGCCACTAATATCATTCTAAATGACACGTCATGTGAATATCAAGCTATATTTAGAAGCTGTGTGAGTGTACAGAGAGCCCATATTTGGCAGAGCACTGAAGGCCTGGGTCTGAGTTCGTGTGTGGGAGAGAGGTCTCGAGTCTTTTCCCCAGGCCGAAATTTCTGGGAAAGTTTCCAGACAAGGAGATCGAGAGATGGAAGGAGAGGCCGGAGGAACCTGAGACCCTCTGTGGGAGCTTTGCATGTGGCAAGGCATATTCCCACGCTATTCTTGGGGTCTGATCCTGGTGTTTACTCTTAGCATCTACATAAAAACACATACCAAGGTGCACTGTACATAAGTGACCCCTCTAGATCAGCTTGCCCCAACTCTGAGTGGGATTCAAACTGGTATTTCCTACATAAAAGAGGGCATCCTAACAAGAATGCTAAAAGCCATGGCCTCTAGTCTCAAGGCCAAGGGAGTGTGGTTTACTTCTTTTAGCTGATCTCTATTATACTCACCCATAAAACTCTCTTTTATCTCATGGCACCCTCCAGTTTTACTTAAACCACATCAAACTGGTGTTTCTGGATTGGGTGGTGTGCCCCCTACAAGAAGAATAAAGGACACGAGTTCTAACATTACTTTCTAGTGTGTTAAGTGAGTAAGGTTACTTGAACAGTTCCTACTAGGTGGCCTCTGTTACACTCACCCACACAAACATAATTTTCATCCGGGTCACGGCACCAACAAACCCTTTGCAGTTCTATTCATAGCATTATAGCAAACAAGATTCAAGCCAGCCTTTCTAGCATGTGATGTATGCACCCTAAAGACCAATTTATACTTCTGCATCAAGTGTAAGCAGTAGGTTCAGTGCTGCCTTCGCACAGTCGCATACCTTTTTCCGTACCCTGATGCGGATCCTGATGCTCACTTCTCAAAAAATGTAACTACATGTCACAGTGAAGTATAAATCAGGCTTAACAAGAAAGCTAAAGGCCACAGCCTCTAACATCAGTCGCTAGTACACCTCTTGACGCCAAACTAAAACAAACAAGACTTTCTCCAGAAGAACAAATATTATAGAAAATACTGTGAAAATGTCCTTGCTTCATTAAACTGCACTTGGGAAATATAAAAGAAGAATAAATATTTCACAGGAGGGCTAATAATTTGGCCTTTAACTGTATTTTTTTAAGAAGCTATATCAATTTTAATCTACAAACTTCAAGGCTTCTCACAATGATGTCAACAGGTTTCCAGTAAATGTACACTCACTGCGCCACAACATTCAGACACACCGCCTAGTGAGCTGTTTCCTCTACCATTTGTCAAACGCAGGTGTATTTTTAGTGTCTGGTGCTCGGCAGTGAAACTTTCCAGGAATCCATCAGACTATTGGCAGGAATCAGACTTCAATGTTTACGTTTCTGGGCTTTTTTTTGCCAATGCAGTGTGTCTGCATTGGACCAGAGAGACCTTTTAGGACACCTAAACTCCAAAACCAGACATTGCCTTTCCCTGACCCCCTTCATTCGTTTTTTACCTCTAATGCATGTCCAAAAATCCCTTTAATCCTTGATCAGTGTGTGCGCAATCAATAATTCATTCTTGGCTTAATTTATATTTGCATAATTGATCACGATGACTGACGACACCTGTCTTAAATGGAATTTTGGAAGTTTGCATGCTGTGTATATACAGAGATTTTATTTTTAATGAAGATCATATTAAGTATTGATGTTCAAGCGTTTTGAACCCTCCTGGGGCTTTACCTGTTGATGTTGCAAGATCTTCTCATCAATCAATATTTGTTGATGTAATCTGTAGAATCAGTGCAGAACAGTACACAACCTGCCCTAAAATGATGTTTAATCCCTGTACTGATAATGATTACACCTGGTATTAAGCACAATATAAACGATGCATGAACATATGTGGATTATTCAATTCATTCATTCATTCATTCATTTTCTTTTCGACTTAGTCCCTTTATTTATCTGGGGTCGCCACAGCGGAATGAACCGCCAACTTATCCAGCATATGTTTTACGCAGTGGATGCCCTTCCGGCCGCAACCCATATCTGGGAAACATCCACACACACTCATTCACTACGGACAATTTAGCCTACCCAATTCACCTATACTGCATGTGTTTGGACTTGTGGGGGAAACTGGAGCACCCGGAGGAAACCCACGCCAACACGGGGAGAACATGCAAACTCCACACAGAAATGCCAACTGACCCAGCTCGGATTATTCAATTATTTATATATATTTTAACATTCTATTGTAAAATTCTGAGTAAAACAGAATTCCATATATATAAAGCGGGAAAATAAGCATTGAACACGTCTCCATTTTCTCAGAAAACATATTTCTAATGGTGCCGTTGACTTCAAACGTTCACCGGATGTTGGTAACAATCAAATAAATCCATATATGCAAAGAAAACAAAACTAATTAGTTTACAAATTAAGTTATGCATAATAAAATGAAATGATGCAAGGAAAAAGTATTGAACACATGAAGAAAGGGAGGTGTAGAAAGGCAATGAAAGCCCAGACAGCAGCTGAAATCTCTTAGTTATTCAGCAACCCTCTGCCTTACGTTATTGTAAATTAATATTCGCTTGTAGGGGTGTCAAAAATGTATTATATAACATTATATACTTAATAACACGATAACATAATAACACATATATAACATGAAATATACATAAATCAGCAGGGCTGCGCTGTGTCACATGATAAACTTGCAGCGTCACCATGGAAACTTTAAGACGATGCATTCTAATTAATGGTCCCATTAACGTTGTTGAGGGGTTTCATGACATGAAGTAAAACTTAAAATTGAGTATGCAGTGCATTGTCAGTGCATCATGATATCAGATTGAACCAAACTGATGACATAATAATAATCATATTCAAACTGAACTGTGAGACTAGTGTACAGTAGGCTCACACCCCTAGGTTTAAAGAAAAATGAAGGCAAATGAAGAATACTTTTGGGTCACACATAGAAAAATTATTCTTCACAGAACAATAGGCCATAGACCGTCTATTTTATAGCTATTTTAAGTCACAGTTTGGCTTGTTTGGTTATTGTGGCCACTTGTGAATAGATGAACTGTGACCTAATACAACGTTTCATATCAATTAATTCATTCATTTTCTTTTTCGCTTAGTCCCTTCATAAATCTGGGGTTGCCACAGCAGAATGAACCGCCAACTTATCCAGCATATGTTTTATGCAGCGGATGCAGCTGCAGCCCATTACTGGGAAACATTCCTACACACTCATTCACACACAAACACTATGGACAATTTAGCTTACCCAATTCACCTGTACAGTATGTCTTTGGACTTGTGGGGGAAACCGGAGCACCCGGAGAAAACCAACACGAACACGGAGAGAACATGCAAACTCCACACAGAAATGCCAATTGACCTAGATGAGGCTCGAACCAGCGACCTTCTTGCTGTGAGGCGATCGCACTACACACTGCGCCACCGTGACGCCCCATATCAATTCAACTTATATAAAAAAAAATTTAAATTTGTGTTAAAAATTGTAACCTACAAATTAGAAAGGCATCAAACAGAGACGTTAAACACAGTAAACTTGTTAATCAATGTCTATCCTTCTTTTCCCCCCAAGTTATGATTCTTTTTTTTCACCAAGAAATATGCATTATATACTGTAAATTGACAGTTTTCTGTATTTTGTGATTCAAGTTTTTTTTCTCCACTTATTTATGCCTTTGAATTGCATTATGGGACCTTGATCTTTCCTTTAAAAGATTTTGATGTTGTTTAATTTAATTGACATTCATTCATTCATACAATTTCATTTCAGCTTAGTCCCTTTATTAATCTGGGGTCACCACAGCGGAATGAACCGCCAACTTATCCAGCATATGTTTTACGCAGCGGATGCCCTTCCAGGTGCAACCCATCACTGGGAAACATCCATACACTCTCATTCACACACATACACTACGAACAATTTAGCTTACCCAATTCACCTATAGCGCATGTCTTTGGACTTTGGACCTTAATTGACATTTTTAATAGTTAATTTTTAATATATTGTCTGGGTTGGTGTTGTTTTTATTTAACATGCAACGCTTAACGTGGGTAAATGCTTATTAAAACTGGCAATGAGCTGCTTACTCAACAGACATACTCTCAAACACACTGGCCACTGTCAATTCCCACATTTCCCTCCAGCTGCTGGAAGAAAACACCAGAAGCACAGCTCAAAGGGATTTTTCTCCCAGGTGCAGCTCACGGTTCATTGTGCAGGCCTTCTTTCTGCCTGCTTCACTCTCATGACTGTTGTCTGGGCCCTCAGGGTTTGTTTAGTTTGCCGGTGCATCTCAGGAGGGGTGAGTAGTGAAGTGTGGAGGATAGGACAGAAATGATTAGGACAGACTGTGCATGTCAGTGTATGGGGTGGAGGAAATGATCTGGTTGGGCAAGCGAAACCTTGAGGGTCTTTTTTTCTTTCTTTTTTTTTCTCATGCTTGATATTCGCACATACCATCACACGACTCTGAGTCACTGAGTTTTCTTACCACATCAAGGGCCAGACATTCCTTCACTCAAAGGTTTGCTGTTTTGCAGTTCTTATCTATTAATGTTCAGCATTTATTGCGCAAGATGTCAGATATGCACATTTCATTGCTAGCGTGAAGAAATAGGCCCTTTGAGTAGCCTCACGAAAATGAGCTGTGCTAATTGTATTGAATGCAAAACTACTGTATACTGTTGAGATGCAGAGTTTAGATGCAAAAAACCTCTAAAAGCCATTTGATATTTACTTCTAAGATTTGCATTTTTTTTCCGACTCCTGTGTGTAGGCTCAGTAGTTTTACTTTTATAGTGATGAATAAGTTGTTTGCAGTGCCTTTAAAGTAAAATAACGGAACATAAACATAGGAGGCTGACAAAAATGGTCATTTTAGGAGAACATTTCAGAGGTTTTTGCATCTGAACTCTTATAACTGTATATATATATATATATATATATATATATATATTATTGCGACGGGCCTCACAGTGGCGCAGTGGGTAGCACGTTCGCCTCACAGCAAGAAGGTCGCTGGTCGCTGGTTCGAGCCTCGCCAGTTGGTGTTTCTGTGTGGAGTTTGCATGTTCTCCCTGTGTTGGCGTGGGTTTCCTCCGGGTGCTCCGGTTTCCCCCACAAGTCCAAAGACATGCGGTATAGGTGAATTGGGTAAGCTAAAATTGTCCGTAGTGTATGAGTGTGAATGGGTGTGTATGGATGTTTCCCAGAGATGGGTTGCAGCTGGAAGGGCATCCGCTGCGTAAAACATATGCTGGATAAGTTGGCGGTTCATTCCGCTGTGGCGACCCCAGATTAATAAAGGGACTAAGCCGAAATGAAAGTGAATGAATGAATGAATATATAATTCCAGACATTATATTAATATAATGTATAATATAATGAAATAAAAGGACACTTCAGCGTGCTTAATAAGAACACACTTTGACAAATAAAAGTGCATTTTGCAGTAGTCAAATTAAGTTTAATTTACTTCTAAAGTAAGTTAATTTATAAATCATGTTGTTTTAATTATATTTGGTCATTATTTAAAGAAAGTACACTTCATTTTTGGTGCTGACTAACAGAGCACAGACATATTTAATTTCAAAGTCCTAATGGTTTTTCGATGCTACATATAAAATTTGTGTGAAACGGAAGTTGCTGAGACTTTTATTACAGTATATTGATGTACTTTTAACTTAAACAGAATATTGAGTAGGGGACGAGGCTTTCCTTTTGCGCATCAAACTGTCAAAAATGCAGGATTCCACACAATTTGTTCATGTTGCCCAAACACAAATCCATTTTAAGTTAACTTAACAAATTTAAGTGGATTGAACATAAGACAATTAAGTTGTCCCAAAAAAATTCTCAAGAATTGTGTTGTTTCAGCTCATTTTAAATAAGTAGTTTGAATAAGCAGCAATATATATATATTTATTTTTTGGAGTGAAACTAATGGTAAGTTAGGTTAAAATAAAAGGTTGAAAATAATGGACTAAAGTCATCAGAGAAAATCCGCCAGCATATGGTCAGGCTTTGATTGAAGATTAGCAAAACAACAACAACAAATTCAGTGGATTAATTTGCACAGATTAGGACTTTAAAGTTAATAATGTAGTTACAAATATATTTGGATATATTTAAAAAGCTACAGTAGAAATTAGATTACATTAAATGTTATTTTATTCTACAGTATATGTTTGTATTTGGCAATACAGTTTAGCTGCATTCTAATAAGTAAATTGTACTTCTATTACATTGAATATAGCTTTTAGCCCTAACAATTTTTGAATATTTGAAATTGACATCCAGGTACACGTTATGTGCACTTCAGTACATTTGAAAGTATATTTTTTTGGTAATAATGTTCGACTTTAGGTCCCTGTGAACTTGATAACTAGTTGTGTAAGTATGTAACCACAGTGTATTCACGCATTGGTATCTCATTGTATCTACCAGTAGGTGTAACTATACATGCAACAACCTAATCAATAGTATGCATAAGTACACATTTCTAATAGGACTTCGGTAACTAAACTTTATTCACATCGGAAACACATTTAACAATTATGTAAGTGCATTTTGTAACAACAATATGTACTTGAAACCCTCATATTACAATTTTTCAAATCGTTGCATCTTGACCAAACATTGTCCTGTCCTATCAAACCTTAAATCAGCGCAAAGCTTTTTTATTTGGCTTTCAGATGACAAATAAATGTCAATTTCCAAGAAAAAACTGATACTTCTGACTGGTTTTGTCATCCAGGGTCACAAATAAAGTATCTTTCTCCATTAACAACCATTCAAAAGTGTCTGTACATCTGAAAACGACAAGTAATATGAATCTCTTTTTTTATTTTAGTAAAATAATTTTTGCAAAGGCTCTATTCTTTTATAAATATATTACCTTCCATGCAGTGAGTAATGTAGTTGTTTGTGAACCTGAAGGTCTGCAAAGTTTTAAAGACCAAAGTGCACAGCAAATAAAGCAGTCACTTATGTAACTGTAGTTTGAAATAGATCTGTAACACATTTGCATAACTCCAGCCTATGGTCTTCACTGGCTGCCCGCAAATAACATCTGCTTTGACCCTCAAACACTTTACAGTATTTACTGTAAAGACAAAACATACCTAAACCTAACTACTACCTTAATAACTATTAATAAGCAACAAATTAAGAGTTTATTGAGTCATAATAACTGGTTTATGAATAGCAAGAACTGTACCTTAAAATAAAATCTGACCAAAATGTGATCTGAATGAGATACAGCATGAACTGCCCCTATTTTTTTTACACATCTGCATACATGCATAACATGTATCATAAAGGTTTTTAAAAGGGGGTTTTAATATAACTGAATGTAGATGTTTTCATTTCTTCAACGATCCTGTCATATGCAGACCATGCAAAGCATTAGCAATTAAGAGCCTGGCTGTGCCTGGATGCCCATTACGAAATGGATTATGTTTAGGCCTAATGGCTCACTCTCAATGCCTCCAATCAAACAGGCTAATGAGGGACATCAGCAGAGGAGACCTGCGGTGCTACAAACATATCTCAACGGGACTTTACACTTTTGCCTGGCTAAAAAGCCATAACACGGCAGGCAGGCTTGGTGTGATTTGGCAGAGCCTTTAACTATGCAGTAAACAATACGATCCAGTCCTTAGGGTGTTGATTCACTTCCCCAATTAGCACTGGCATAGCCATGTTTTCTTGAAAGATAGATAGAGCGAAAGGCATCACTGTATGGTGATTTGCACCAGAAGCTGAAGGGTGAAATTAAGCCTCATGTCCACATTCTTTCTCACTGTGCGATGTGTGAAATATCAACTTACACCTTAGATACAGCACAGCTCATTAGAATCAGATTTATTATAGTCACTGTAGTAATTCACGGTGAAAATAATCCAAAAACCAACCATTGTAGATTGTAGTCACACTAACACTAGTAACTGGAAACATCCTGCTCCCATTCAGTATCTTAAATTGTTCTCTGATATCTAGACGGTAGGTACGTGGCTTCAATAACCTCAAAACTTCTCCAGAAAATGTTTAATATGCTCTTTTATAACCACAAGGATTACCACTAGAATGAAAAGCTTAGTTTTGACCATATTTGGAATGGCTGTGAATATTAATGAGGGAATGGTGTTTGAGGCTTACAGTATGTCATTGTACTTACTGTAACTATTACTCAGCTATGCTTAGATATGTTCAAATTTCATACTTTAATAGAGCAATACAGCAGTTGTTTATTTAACCCTTTCAATGCTTAAATACAATTTAAGTACTATTTATGATTAATGTTTCTACTTTTAATGCATACTAATACATTTTGAATCATAATAAACAATATAGAATTGTCTAACAGTAACCAATAACCATTCTAATAACCTCAAACAACAACCAATTCTTCCATCTATCTAATGTCAAGCTTTCTACCACTGGTGAGCAACACAGCTTTAAAATCACATCACAGGTGTTTCTTTTTTTCTTTTTGTTATTATTATTAAAGCGATACAGTAAAACATGACGTGAAGCTGGTGTCATGAATGCAGAATCCATTTAATGTGGAGACACAGGTGTGTGTCCATAGCATCTGTTTTATAGTGACCTTAAACATATCCCATCCAGTCACATTTCCAAGTAGGAACTTCCGTTTCATAAGCTGGAAGTGACTCGGCTGGTACAAAACAGCTGAAGCGTTAAAAGAGGAGACAGATGCATCTAAAAACAGTGACATGTCCACCCCCTTCTGCGAATAAAGACGCCAGCAAGGTTGTTGTTGCATCTCAGGGCAGCCGTTTACTTAGGAACAACATATCGGAGATGCAGGCGACGTCTCTTTCCTCCCCTATCATTTGCATACATTTCCCTCCCGCTACAAGGATCTCCGGCACGCCATGAGGACAGACCGTCTGTAAGAGAAAACTAGAGGCTCAGAAGAATGGGGAAATGAATCTGTATGGATTTGATAAGGGTAATAGATGTCCACATAAATAGATTTACATGTAAGAGTTGAATTAGTAGTGAGATCAATCATAGGCGGGGAGGAGATGGCAGCTGTGGAGGAGGAGGAGGTGTTCAGTATGCATCAGTGCCCCCGCGTCCCTCCTCATAAAAGGGTGGGGGGTGCAGGAGGAGCCCGATAACTGTCGGCCATCAGATATGCTTGTTTCACTGGTGATTTAGAGCTTTGTGGAGAGATTTAAAAGCAGTTTGTGCAAACACAGTTGTAAAAAAAATGATGACTGTTTTCAAATAGGTTTCCCGAATATCTGAATTAAACACACTCTTTCATCCCTCACTTTACCGACACTTGCACTAGTTTTTGTTCATTTGCACAAGACACTTTCTTATAATCTCTCCATATCTCTAAAAAAAACCATTGTGCATTTCTGAAGTGTACTTCACACAGGTGAGTGGGCTTGACAAACTACCTGTAGAAACACTCTTCTAGCACTTAATTCTCTGAGCACTAACAGTTCTTTTGCATAATTAGCACTTCTTTTGTGTATTGCCTTGTGTATTGTTTAATTGCTGAATGCCTCCTCAATTGCAAGTCGTTTTTGCCAAATGCAACATAGGCTCATTCTAAAAAAGTAGCCCTATATGCAATTCTGGAGATCACAAATTATGTGGCCAGAAGTACATATGGCTGCATTTCATCTTTAAAACAAACGATATGGGGCGGTATGACGCAGTTTCTATTTACACTTACCAGCTGACCGCTTACCTGGACAGCTTACTTATGGACAGCTTTCCTATTTTTACCAGTTTGTCCAGTTAGCTCGCCATGTACGTCAGTGGACTTGAGACGCAGAGAGGAGTTGACCACAGCAACAAGGTTCGAGTCTGGCCAAAAACGATTCTAGAAAGCAGGAAGCCAAAAAATAAAATAAACAAGTAAATAACAGGGTAAGAATGTGGTAAAATCTTAAAACATGGTAAAAATCTTTTTCTGGATTGCTTTTTAAAACTGTCGGTTGGGTTTAGGGAAGTGGGTGGGCGGGTCAATCGGTACTTTTGAAAACATTATTGGTTGGGTTTAGGGAAGGAGGAGGGTGGGTCAGTTGATTAGTCAGTCATTCAGTCATGCAGTCAGTCCTCTGGTGAATTTCCACGAGAACAGCAGGCGTGAAATGTATAAGTAAGATTGTTATTTGCTTCCCGGTAATAGTGTGCTTCTATTAAACTAAAGTGTTGGCAAATAATATATTTTACTCCCATTTAAGTTTAAACAAGCCAGCATTCTTGCATCTGAATGTATTATTCTTAGGTTGTCATGAGGAAAGGAATTAGGGCAGCACGGTGGCGCAGTGGGTAGCACAATCGCCTCACAGCAAGAAGGTCGCTGGTTCGAGCCTCGGCTGGGTCAGTTGGCGTTTCTGTGTGGAGTTTGCATGTTCTCCCTGTGTTCGTGTAGGTTTCCTCCAGGTGCTCCGATTTCCCCCACAAGTCCAAAAAACGCGTGCTATAGGTGAATTGGGTAAGCTAAATTGTCCGTAGTGTATGTGTGTGAATGAGTGTGTATGGATGTTTCCCAGTGGTGGGTTGCAGCTGGAAGGGCATCCACTGCATAAAACATATGCTGGATAAGTTGGCGGTTCATTCCGCTGTGACGACCCCAGATTAATAAAGGGACTAAGCCTAAAAGAAAATGAATGAATGAATGAATGAAATGAACTAAGCACAGCAACACTTACAGCAAGAGTATTGTAAGAATATTTGGTCATTTTCTAATTGTTTTTATTTATCATATATATATATATATTTTTTTTTTTTTACCAAATATGACATAGGGCACATTTTTCCAACTTCAGAAAGGCTATAAATTAGCTTTAACAGTTTATGTTTGGCAGTCATTTACTTTTTTTTTCTAATCATTTTTACTGATAATCCGTACTGATACCCAATACAGTACTACTGACTTGTATAAAAAATTTGTACTGTATAAACACTTTGTGGGAATATATTGAATATGGGAATTGCTGATTTGTGTATACACTGAAGAAGAAAAAAAAAAAAAAGATTCATTGGACTTGCTAAATCTTTTTAAGGTAAGTGGTTGCAAACAATTTCTATAGGCTGAATTCAACCCAGACTCATTCTGAAAACGTACCACTATATACACTTCTGGAGAGTGCCAAATACGTTTTTTGCAGTTTTTGCAAATCCACCAGAAGCCGCTGTGTACACTTTTTGAGATCTCAAATTTCTCTCGAGAGTGCCATTCGCACCTGCTCTTCTTGCCTAATCCACCAAAGGCCACTGTCGACTGACTGACTGACTTACTGACTGACGGACCGATCAACTGACCCACCCTCCTCCTTCCCTAAACCCAACTGACAGTTTTAAAAAGGAATCCAGAAAAAGAAAAGCGCTCGCCTGATTTTTACCACGTTTTCAGATTTTACCACATTCTCACCCTGTCATTTACTTGTTTATTTTATTTTATTTTATTTTTGTCTTACCTGCTTTCTGGAACCATTCTTCACCGGACTCAAACCCTGTCGTCGTGGTCAACTCCTCTCTGCATCTTAAGTCCGCCGACGTACATGGCGAGCTACTGGACAAACTGGTAACAGCTGGAAAGTCGTCTATACGGAGGAAAGCAGTCATCTAGTAAGCTTGAAAAGGAACGGCGTCATACCGCCCCGTAGCGTTCGTTTTAAAGATGAAATGCAGTCATACGTACCTCTGGCTACATAATACACGATATCCAGAAATGCCTATAGGGCTACGTTTTCAGAATGAGCCTATGTTGGCTGAATTTAAACAAATGGAAATAAAATAAAAAATTAAATTTAGCAATGCTCTGCATTTGTCTGTTTAAATTCAGCCCATATACATTGTTTGCAGCCACTTACCTTAAAACAAAATTGTAAATACAATGAATAATTGTTTTCAGTGTATTTTTTCCCACCCATAACCTGAAACTTAACAATTTTTACCATACCTATCTACACAAAAAACATTGTTTAAAACCTTTTATGATAAATCAATGAATAAACACACATATACATACAATTCTCAGACAATGCATAAGCCTCTTGTGTGACATCAGTTTAAAATCCCCTGCATTATATATGATGTGTGAACCTTGATGTTCCTTTTTCTGTTTAACAGATGAAAAAAGTCAAATGGAACTGAAATGGCATGGTTAAACGATGATGCATCTTTCATCTTTCCATCTAGTAAGGAAAATGAATGCCGAAATGAACACGCAAACACATACATCATACGCACATTCGCATTACAGTTGGTTGAATATTCACGCTTCTCACTTTAAAAAAAAGACGAGCACAGAAATTTGCATATGATTTATCTCAGTCATGGCTGTTTTGCAGTCTGTGTGTGCTTAAAAGAGACATTTAAATGCATTTGTATTGCATGATTGTGACTGTGAAGATTGAATGGGGCCCGCACACATGCACACACACACATATGCTTGTGGGTCTGTGACTGGTCATTCACTGTGACAAAAAAAAAAGAGAGAGCAACACCACAAACTCGGGAGGCATAACATATAAATTATGGAGCCGTCCAGTTCAAGGCCCTTAAGATTGTTAGAGACACATCCTGTTTGTCTAAAGGTTAAAGTCTTAAAAAAGGGAAAGACGAACAAGCAGCTTTGAAAAGAGCTGATGAATGAACTGAGCATTGTGACATCAGAAAAGGGAAGTGCTTTAATCTTTGTTAACCGTTAATTTTATGTTTATTTTAGGCAGCAGAATCTAACATTTGACATTTACAACCAAACTCTAACAAAATTTGTCTTAATGAAGACAATTAAGTGAGCTAGTCTGCCATTGTATGTTATTTTTGATGAATATTACCAATATAAGTTCAACCAATATCATCATCAATTTTGTCCCTTGTCTGTACTTAAAATCATGGAGTGGCTTTGTATTATTAAAAAAGTATATTATAAATTTAAAAAATCATTAGCTAATAGTCTTCATCTGAAAGTGTTAAATGCTAAAGAAAAATGTTTTGCACTTAATATTGTAAACTTGATTTGTCACTAATAAAAAAACACTTATTGTGATATAATTGTATCAAAATTTAATTTTAAAAATTTGATTATCAATATAAACAAAAATAAATTTTCCATCCCAATTCTAGCTTATACAAAGCTATCAAAAAATTGGCATTTTTGGCAAATATGATCACTTGAAAAATATTTAACATCCAGTGATTCTATTGTACAAATGTTTCTGTATAGTATCAAAATTCAAATTCAAAATAAACTACTACTACTATACTACTACTACTACTACTACTAATAATAATAATAATAGTAATAATAATACATCTATTCATATGTCTATTGCAACTAGAAATTGATAAAAATAGAGCCAGGGAATGTTAGTAATATATCAACGATGTGCAAAATCAAGGAAACAACATGAATCCAAAATCATGCTTGCAACATATTTAAAATAATAGCAATGTATAGGTTTTTATTTATTATCTATTTTTAACAGATGTTTTTAAGCCAACATCAATCTTCATTTTGACCAACCTAGTAAAAGTGGGACTTATTTCTTGAATAAAACTGTTATTCTGTATGTACATAGTGTAACGCCGTAGTGGCGGATGGTGACAGAACGAGACGGAGAAGGAAATATATAACAAAACGGGTTTATTGAACACTTACGGGGAACAGATACTGGATGCGGGAAGACAGGACGAGACAACCACACGAAGCAGACGAATCAGAATACCGGACCACGAAGGACACAGACGAAAG
>CAIGQW010054217.1:624892-643894 GCA_903798125.1 Danio choprae | reverse complement strand
AGCATGTTTTAGCTTAGCAAACGGCACTTGTCTTATTAAGCAGCAGATGACTGAATTTAACCACATCACCTCTCTCTGTCTGTCACCGTGAACGTGCTAAATTATTCATAGAATCAAAGGTGCTTCAAGTTTTCTGACTGACTGACTAACTAGGTGGCATCGTACTAGTCAAAATCTAAGAAACATGATTTTTTTTTGTCAAATGTTTCTGTCGAAATCTCACTGTCGGAGATCTGTCACACTCGCTGATAAAGAAGGGAAAAAGAGTGACAGATTAAATGATTGCCGGTGACATTTCTTTCTAACTCCCTGTCATGAATTGGCGTGGCCCGTTTTGGCAGCAAATCAGTGTGAAGCTTGCTGAAATAAAGAATACTGCACCAACCTGAACAAAAGAGAGTGAACTGGGATGTGGTTCTTTAAGTAACTTCACACAGTAAATGTCTATTTACTATTTACTATTGAAAGTGTTCAAGCGCAGCATCAGTGAGAGAGGTTTCAGTTCAGTGTGCTTAACAGAGGAATGAAAAAAAATGAAGAAGTACATTCATGTACAAATTAAAACATATTTCTATACACATTACTTTTTTTTCAAAATGCTTAGACACACTTAGTGAAACCATTCACTCATAAAACTAAGCTTTAGACCAAGTCTGCGAAACTACAAGCACGTTGTATGCTTTAAACTATGCCCTTAAATTATTTTATTTTATATTTTGCAAAACTCCAAATAGAGTGCTCTGCAACAAACTAGCTGAAAATGTAGTGTTCATGATATGTCCCCTGTACAGTTTTTTTTATAATCGTTTTGCCACAGATTTCAGAATCCTGATGTCATTTTTGCAAAACTCTAGACACAAAATTCACAACTGTTAGCAATTAGTCTCTGATTTAACAGAGGTCGCCACAGCGGAATGAACCGCCAACTATTCCAGCATATGTTTTACGCAGCGGATGCCCTTCCAGCTGCAACCCAGTACTGGGAAACACCCACACACTCTCTCATTCATACACACTGATGATACACTATGGGCAATTTTGTTTACCCAATTCACCTATACCACATGTCTTTGGACTTGTGGGGGATACCGGAGCACCCGGAGGAAACCCACGCGAACACAGGGAGAACATGCAAACTCCACACAGAAATGCCAACTGACCCAGCCGAGGTTCGAACCAGTGACCTTCTTGCTGTGAGGCGATTGTGCTACCCACTGCGCCACGGCGTCGCCCTATATGTACATATATTTAAAAAAATAATAATTAAAAACTTAAGCAATTAAGATGTGGGAAACTGCGCATTTTTGCAAAACTCTTAACTTTTTCAAATGCTTGGATAGAATACATTTAAGTCAAAGATACTTTGTTCACTGAACCTAAATCACCTTTTCAATATAACACAATTGAACATCAAATTGATCCCATTTCAAAACGCAACACGCACACATTACATCTGAAATAACTTGAATATTTATTTAATTAAAATGGTGTCAACTGATACAAGGGCTCAAAATAATAAGTAACTGTTGCATTACTCTTGATGCATGGAAACTGATGAACAATATTATGTTTAGATGATGAAAGTTTCAGGCTAGATCAAATTACATCAGTTACCACAGAAGATGACCCAACTGGACCACACTATATACGCATTCGCAAGATGTTTGACTGGTAAAAACAGCACTGTGATGTGGAGAAGAACCTGTGGCCAAATCCACAACACCAGACTGATGGCAACACAGATTCCAAAATAGAACCCTGATATACGTTCAAATAAATTAAGTATAAATGTATATAGGTGTCCATATACACACACACACATACATACATATATGTATATGAGTAATATCACATGAGTAGCAGTGTGATATGGCTGTATATCAGCATTGGTGGAAGGCGTGCATTGGCTAAAGGCAGCAGGCTGAGTGCCTTAGTGTCCCACAAGTAACGATATACAGCCATATCTCACTGCTATTTATGTGATATTGCATTTATACAACAGTTCGACGGCATAATCATGTATTTAAAAAAGAAAATCAAACATGGAGAGTTTAAAAAAACATTTTTTAAGAGAAACTACTTTCTTCTGCCGTTCATACACATCTGCAGCTGGCCGTCAGAACAGAAACGGTTGCTATTTCACAAACGTCACTTTAGAACTACTGTTTGAATGATTCTCTAATGTCTAAAATGATGACAAAACATGTGATTTTGCTCACATTTTAAGATTATAAGGCTGAACGGTATGACATGGCATCAGTCTACAAAGATTTCCCAGTATTTCTCTGTTGCAATCGGGAGATCACAATAATTTACTCCGAAAAAGCCAGAGCAAAGCAAACACTACCAGATTACTATGGTATAAATACAGCACTACAAAATACAAAAGAGAGAGATCGACTTAGAGTGTCACTTACCTGTTCTGTAATGATTTGTTCAGCTGTCGTTTGAAACATACCCTGAAAAAATGCTTTTTTTCTCCCCTAAGGACTTATTATGTGGTCTCTGTTGCCATCTTGTGCCGAAACGCCAACCATCTTTGCTCTGCTCAGTATGACAGGCTGATGGCCGCCAACGCGCTGAATCTCTGAAATTATGAAAATTTAAAATAGCCACTATCCTTATAAATAAACTGCATAGTTGCAATCTAAACAACTACATTCTCACCTAAAAAAACATCAAAAGTACGTTATGTTGTCCAACAGCTGCAATATTTGTCAAACTGTAGTCCTTTGCTTGCCACTCGTGTGGGTGGAGTAATACACAAGGGTGAAGAGGCTGTACGAGTGCTGATATTACTTAAATATCTCACGGTTATCAGCCAATCAGATTCCAGAACCAGACAGAACAATTTATATAGATAGATAGATATATTTGTGTGTATGTGTGTCCCAATTCTGGTGGTTGAAAAAATGTAAACAGTGATTTTTGCAATATTTTGACAAATACACCATTTTATACACAGCATGTGAAATCCAAATGTAATTTGTATATGTTGCCATATATCATGCCATATATCAGCTTTCTATATGGGGATTTGCAGTGAGAAGCACTTTGGTTAACTTTACTATTTATTTATTTATTATTATTTTTTTTTACAATAAACCAAAGTAAAAAAAAATAAATTATGATTGAATGAAAGATTCAGTGTTCAGTGATTCCACTGTCTGTACGTTTCCCTCTCCACACTTATGTATAAACAATAATGAAACCTGTATCCTACATTTTAAACACCGATATTTAATGATTGTTTGTTGAAACGATGTGTATCTTGTGTTGGTGATCTAAAGTTATGTTCCTGTAGTATTTGTATGATTATAGGATTATGTGAACCAACGATCCTGCAAATGCAAGAAGAAATAAATGCAACATGCAACAGTTTGAACACTGAAGAGCCTGTGTTAAAAGTAGTGACGCTTTAGAGTTTTGTGTCTAGAGTTGAAAGGTCCTCCATTGAAGTGTACGCGTCTGTGTGTGTGTGAGTGCGTGTGCGTGTGCGTGGATATGTAACCATGGTCTCCTCTTGGTCAGTAAAGAGTGACAGTCTCGTCTTAGTAAAATAGACGTGTGTGTGTGTGTGTGTGTGTGTGTGTGTGTGTGTGTGTGTGTGTGCAGAAGTGTGAAAATGGCAGCTGTGCTTCATTGACAGAAGTGAGAGCGGTAGAGACGTCAGAGCTCATTTGACTTGACAGGTGACTGCAGGGTCAGTAGTTCACATCCTACAGCACATCTGAGTGAACCAGCTGACCACATACTCCTTCTCCTGCCATGCTTCAGAAAGTACATTCCAGCATATCCAGTTACCTGACACATTTCTGTCTCTCGATGACGGCATGTTAACGTAACTTCCACATTATAGGGCAGAGTCAAAGCTGTCTGTGCTAAATAAAGAGCAGCATTTATGAGAATGATTGTAAATAGTATATAAAATAGTTGTATGTAAATAGTCATTACAAGGCCGGAGAAAAATCTGTGTATTCCATTTGTATGCACTTTATTTGCATTGCATTTATTAATTTATTCATTCATTTTTATTCTGCTTAGTCCCTTTATTCATCAGGGGTCGCCACAGCGGAATGAACCGCCAACTTATCCAGCATATGTTTTACACAGTGGATGCCCTTCCGGCTGGAACCCAGTACTGGGAAACACCCATACACACTCGTTCACACACATACACTACGAATTTAGTTTATTCAATTCACCTATAGCGCATGTCTTTGGACTGTGGGGGAAACCGGAGCACCCGGAGGAAACCCACGCCAACACGGGGAGAACATGCAAACTCCACACAGAAATGCCAACTGACCCAGCCGAGGCTTGAACCAGCAACCTTCTTCTTTTGAGGCGATCATGCTACCCACTGCGCCACAATGAGGCCTTAATGTATTTCATTCGCATTTATTAAAAAAACTTTTCTTTAATTTATTTTAATTAAATAGAAGTTCTGGCGATTTGTAGTTGTTCAGGTGAAAATGGTTTTTATATAAACACTTAAATTAATGACAACATCACAAAAAATAAAATTTTAATGAAAATGTACTAAACATGTACTTAGTACCTAAACGTATAATATAATATAATTCTTTCTAACCCGGGTTTCTTCCGGGTGCTCCAGTTTCTCCCACAAGTCCAAAGACATGCGCTATAGGTGAATTGGGTAAGCTAAATTGTCCGTAGTGTATGTGTGTGAATGAGTGTGTGTGAATGTTTCCCAGTAATGGGTTGCAGCTGGAAGGGCATCCGCTGCGTAAAACATATGCTGGATAAGTTGCCGGTTCATTCCGCTGTGGCGATCCCAGAATATTAAAGGGACTAAGCCGAAAAGAAAATGAATGAATGAATGAATGAATAATATAATATAATATAATATAATATAATATAATATAATATAATATAATATAATATAATATAGGCAGCATGGTGGCGCAGTGGATAGCACAATCGCCTTACAGCAAGAAGGTCGCTGGTTCAAGCCCCGGCTGGGTCAGTTGGCGTTTCTGTGTGGAGTTTGCATGTTCTCCCCGTGTTGGCGTGGGTTTCCTCCGGGTGCTCCGGTTTCCCCCACAAGTCCAAAGACATGCGGTACAGGTGAATTGGGTAAGCTAAATTGTCTGTAGTGTATGAGTGTGAATGGGTGTGTATGGATGTTTCCCAGTGATGGGTTGCAGCTGGAAGGGCATCCGCTGCGTAAAACATATGCTGGATAAGATGGCGGTTCATTCCGCTGTGGTGACCCCAGATTAATAAAGGGACTAAGCCGAAAAGAAAATGAATGAATGATATAATATAATATAAAATAATATAATAACCAATTTATTATTTTTAATATTTTATAGAAAAAAATAGTTAGATTCTATACAACAGCACATCATTTACAATGAAGGGCAGAACATGACCATCTCTCTGAGTGTGTCCATGCGTGTGTGTGAGTGATTTATATAAGGCTGGAAGCGAGCGGTGTCTCTGTTCCTCTGATGAGAGATGGGTCAGAATCAGAGGAATCTGACACTCTGTGAAGTGTCTCGCTGCTCTCTCTCCTGCCGTGCCCTCCTGACTGAGAGCATTTGAGGTGCCTCTCACCTCTGGAGGATTATTTTCAAACCAGAGCCGCTTTATACAGCATGTCGACACAAGCTCTCAGCAGCAGGAGAGAGAGCAAATGTACCTCATTCATACACAATAACCTGCACTGCAAGAGGCCCGCTGACAGTCATCAGCCTGCAAACAGCCAGCATTCACAGTGTTATTAGGAGAAAAAAATACAAATGAGTACACACATACATATTTATAAATATTATTATATCTCTTAAACAGTTTATTAAAACCATTCTTTATTTTGATGTACAATTCACACTATTAACAAAACATTAACTAAGACTTTAAGCCCTCAATAAACTAATAATTAGCTACTTTTTAATAGTTAATAAGATAGTCATTGGATGTAGATATTGGGTAGGAATAGGGATTTAAAATAAGATCATACTGTATAAGAATATCTTAACAATAGGCAGGTAATAAGCCAGTAGTAAATGGGGTGAATTGTTAATTAAACTAAAGTGTTACCATATTCTTATAAGGAAAAAGCTTCAACAGAGAATGTACTTCTTAAAGAAACTATTGTCTTTTAATGTTGACAACACATTGTTGACCATGTTTTATAGTGCTTTTATCGCAAGTATTGCAACATTTGTGTGATGTGTTGGTATGGAAATGCTTCTGAGGCCCAGAAGAGGTCACTGGGGAAGGTGGAAACAACAACCAGTAAATTGTTGGAAATAAAACTAAAGAGTATTGATAGCATGTACAAAGAAAGAGTATTAAATAAGGCTATTATGATTGTCAATGATGAGAGGCATCCTTTATCACACATTTATCATGTGTTCCCAGATGTGTACGAAATAGGACAAAAGTATAACTTATACCTCAAGCAATTAAGGTTTTAAATTTCTCCTCTCTCAGTTGCAGTTGATGGCCGGTAGACTGGACATTTATTTAGAGTAGTGGTTCCATGGTACTTTGGGCTTTTAAATAGTTTTATTATATAAATGCCAAATGTGACATTTCAGATGACTCTGTGAGTGTATGCTGGAAATGAATTTTTCCTACGGGGACAAATAAAGTTAACTAAATAACTAACTTATATCTTATATTTAAATAAACAATCAAACAAACATCCTGAAATGTAAAGAAGTTTGTCAAAATTAATTATTTTATTATTTGAATCGGATGTTGTTGAGACTTTTATTTTAGTATCCACTTGCTAAGTCGGGATTGTTTCCGGGTCCAAGCCGCTACTCAATTGAATTGAGAAAATATTGGTTTATGACCACTTTTTAGTCATATCACAAGTGAATTTTATATAAAATCATGGTGTACACAACAGTCTTTTGTCTGCTGCATCACAGACACTAATATTTTAACAATTTATCAAATATGAATCACTTTCTGGCCATCGGATATTAGGCATGGATATATATTGCGATCGTGATTTTCGAAAGTATTACATCGCTTTGTAAACATTTATTATTATTACCATTTGTTGAGTTTCCCCATACAGTTTGATAGAGCGCTTGGACCTGGAAGCCGCTTCGCGTGACGTCACACTTAACAGGCGGATATCAGCTGAATACTGAGTAGGGGGCAGGGCTGTCTTTTTGCGTATCATTTCCTTATAGCAAACTATATAGCAAAGAATAACAATGTACGCTAGCAAAATAAACATTGTCAATTTTGATTTCACACTGACTTTAAAAGTCACAAACACTGAGAGGAGTTTGCTCAAATCCAGCAATCACTTTTTTAGCTTGACCAATAGTGCGATTTTGGGGCGTGGCTACTAGGCATAGTTGCGCTTCTGAAGCAACAACATGACTCAACAACAATACTCAAGTACCATAGTACAATGCCTTTTTAAAAGAGCTAACTAACTACTCGAACTGTGTCATAGATCAGTTATTTGAACCATGTTGGCTAAAAGTGGCATTTTACAGGAGGTGGAATAATAACTTCTGCTAAATAAAGAGTTTGAGATATATTTGAAATCAAATTAAATATGAGCATGGCATCTAAGGCCCGCTTCACTGTTTTGTTCTGTGTTTTAATTATGTGGTTCTTATATGTTTTCCTGGGGGTTCTGTCATGATACTACAGCAGAGTTTGTGCCCATGTATATGACATTATGTGACTGAAGCTCAGTGTTTTGATGCTTGGATGTCATTTTATGATTATTCAAGCACCACAGTTCCAGCAATATGTGTTCTACTGAAGTTTAATGTAAATTAATTCAAATTAAAATATATATATTAGTTTTGAAGGACAGTTGGATTTAAAATCCACGTGAAATCAAAATGTACAATGTATTTTTTATTTTTTATTAGCCATATAGATATTCTCTAAGTGAACAATTAATTTGTGCAAGTTAATCGACTGAAAAATAATTGTTTTGGTAATCTTCAATCAAATCTGACTATTTGCTTTGACCAACACAATGTCACGGCAATTTATAACTTTAGTTTTAGTGGCTAATTCGTACGATCTCATTCGTATAAGCTAGTACAATTTGCTTATCCACCAATGACGGTTGGGTTTAGGGGAGGGGTTTGGTGCCATGCCTCCTTTTTAATAGCGTACATTTTCGTACGACTGAACTCGTCCGAATTCTCCACTAAACTGACAAAACGTAAAATACGTTTCCATGAGCTGGTTTGACGGCTTCAGCCATGATGATTTTACATCAACATACTCAAATAAAGGTTTCACCTACTTTCAATTCATCCAGACTTAAAGAATACATATATACACTCATGAGTTTGTTGGAGATTTCATTTAGCAGTTTTCTCAAAAATCCTACCTTTACAAGAGTAAAAATTAAACATTTTGTGTTGATCTGCGAATAAGAAGCTTAGCATGATTGAGTATTATAATTTTAAATTAACCTTAAACCTCATCCTTCTTAAAAATATATGTAGGAATATTCTTCTTTCTTTTCGGCTTAGTCCCTTTATTAATCAGGGGTCGCCACAGCGGAATGAACTGCCTATGTAGGAATAAATAAAAGGTATAAAAGAGTAAATATATAAAACAAACACAATCTGCCTTTGATCTAGTAGAAAAAAAAAGATTTCCAAGAGGGATCCAGTGGTCTGAATGCTGAGCTATGATTGACAGCTCCGTGTGTGAGCTTGGCAGAACCGCTACTACAGCAATAAACCTCTTACACCCTCTCTCTTTCACTTCCCATTCAGGGTGCATTTTTATAAAATTCTTTGTATTTTAATTTATCTCTCGCAGTTGTAATGAATTCAGTTGTATATATTTCAGCTAGAGGGTATCGGCATGTGCCTCCAAGGATTTGCATTAAAGAATAAGGAGTGGGTGGTTTTCACAAGCACATGCTGTGTATGTCAATATCTCAGATAAAAACAAAAGCCTTGCAATAGTTGGCAGCAAAATCGTATAGAGTGGAGTTCTAAAGTGCGAGAAAACTTGCAATTTAAAAAAAATATATTTCAAACTGCACATTTATTTGTTATCATTCAGCGCAGCATGTGGAAAAGACATAGCATGAGCTTCAAACACCATCTTTTCCCTCATTCTCATGCAAATCCTTTGAGTGTAAAATCCTGGTGAAAACAAGCCAATCCAAACAAAACATGGACATGACTTTATTCATGGGATCATTTTTGACAGCTTTTTCTATTGAGATTGAAACAATTAAATATATGTTTCCCTAATTTAATATATATTAAGTTTAACACAACATATTATATTTCTATATATGTGGGACTCATTTTGAAAGCAAGACAGACTATATTTCAACGTAGGCTCAATCTGAAATCGATGATGCCACTTTAGTTGAAACTATTGTCATTTGACAAGGAACTCTATTTATTCAAATATTTATTTGATAACTGAAAATTTTTATTTTGCACAAATCTGCTGTCTGATCATCAGAGATATTAGCGGAGTTAGCCAGAGCCATTTATAGAGCAAGGGAGCTGCGCTCATTCATATTCACGACCCTTAGAAGATAAAAATGTAAAGGTAAATAAGTTAAAAACAGAGCTTTCCATCCAATTCCTAGGGTTGTAAATAGGTTTGTAAAACCATTTAAGAGATTTTTTTTGCACTTGCTTAAGCCACACACTTTCTTTGTGTAGAACAGTTAAAACATAATGTAACTGCATTGTATGACACCTTTAAATTATCCATTATTGTATCTGTCACATAATGTTTTGCAGTATAAGAAGGCGAACTCATGACAAAGGAGATAAACCACAGGAAAATACACATACACATACATCCAAATGTAAAACACGATCAGACAAAGATGTAACAGAGGAACATATTTACACAGATTGATAAACTAAACTTAAACTGAGCAGTTAAATGGAAAACAGATGAAGGAAAAAGAACTGAACAAAGGAAAACAAAAGACGATAACTGTGTCAGCGTAGACTACAAAAACACAATTTAGTGAAAATAGAGATGTCATGTGCACGCATAATGCATGCTCATTCTAGGCTTGCATAGTCTTTGACAAACAAAACAAAGTTGTCTAAAACTGGCATTTGGACCTGTTTAAAGGAAATTTATAAAAATAATGCAGCAGACAGATTTAAAAAAAAACAAAAAACAGTAATATATTTATATTCATATATTAATACTGTTTTCGAATCATTTAAAGTTAAATTAAAATGTCCATTCAGGCAAACCAAGCAAACAGTGATCCAAAACAACTATGATTTAACAGATGTAGCCATCACAACAGATAAATCAGGAGAAAAAGTAAAACAGTAAGGCAGCAGAAACTGATGAAACTCAGAAATAAACAATGTAGGCAAACCAACAAATAATTAGCCTGTGATCAATACTTATTATTGACCTGACTGGTTTGAGCTGATAGAAAGACAACAGTGACTACGCTTACATGCACATGAACTATTTGATTATTTCTAATAAAAGGGGCTTAAACGGATAGTTCACCCAAAATTTTTAATTCTGTCATCATTTACTCAGCCTTTACTTGTTTCAAACCTTTATGAGATTCTTCTATCTGTTAAACACAAAAGATATTTTGTAAAATGCTGAAAACCTCCAACCATTGACTTCCATAGTATTCAGTTTCATTGCTATGGAAATCAATGATTACAGGTTTTTAGCTTTCTTCAAAATATCCTCTTTTGTGTTCAACAGAAGAAAGAAACTCAAAAGTTTGGAACCACTTGAGCTTAAGTAAATATTGAGAAAAATGTATCATTTTGTGGGATACTATCCCTTTAATTTAAATATAATGTTTACGTGTCTCCAGTATGTGGCGTTAGCTGAAAATAAATACTAATACCGGGAGACATGTGAGCCAGGGAAAATGACAGCCAATAAGAATTTGAATTTACACCAAGGTTTTCAGTCATTCATGGCATTTTCAAGTCTAATTATTATTATTATTTTTTATTACTATTATTAGCTCAGAAAAATATCTATTGCCTCATTATTTTACAATTAGCATTATATAAATAAACGTGTTTTAAAGTTAGTTTGTAAGTTAGTTTAAATGTTTTTTAAAGTTATATCGTAAGAAAAATTGTGGTACTTGACAAAGATTTACCAAAGTAGTCCTGAGCCCATGTGGTGATATTGCCTATAGATGAATGCCGATTCTTAATGCAGTGCCGCTCGATCGGAGATCACGGTAGTTCAGCACTGAAACTCCTCCAGATTCCTTGAATCTTTTAATTATGTTATGCACTGTTGAAGGTGAAATATCCAAATGTCTTCCTGTTTTTCTTTGAGGAATGTTGTTTTTCTAACATTTCAATAATTTTCTCACGTATTTGTTGGCAAACTGGCGATCCTTGGCCCATCTTTGCTCCTACATGACTAGACCTTTCTTGGATGCTGCTTTTGTACCAAATCATAATTACAATCACCTGTTGACATCACCTGTTTCAAATCACATCATTATTTAACCAATTGACCTGATTACTAGCCCTAAACTGCTCCTGTTGCAGGTCTGAATGACAGGAAAGGATGTATATTTACAAATGAAATGAAGTTGACCAGACAAAACATGAAATATTTTGTGTTCATATTGTCTGAAATAAAATACGTCAAGGTAAATTTGGTAACTTACTGTGCCAACTTTTTCTGAATTGGGCTTTTATATACATAAATAAAATACGATAAACAAAATAGGATCTAACAAAATCAACAAATTAAAAACTGGGGTAGAAAATAACCCCCCAAAGTCCTATAAATTCAGATATGTTCATAAAAATCACTTGCTGCCAATGTTCCAGAGAGCCATTTAGCTGAAGGCACAGCAAGAGCTGTGTGTGAACTGTGAGCCGCAGCGGTGGTTTAGTCTGAACACCTTGTGCCTGGCAGTGAGGTGTGACTGTAATCAGAAGAGGCCATAAACACCTCTGCTGTTGACATCAGCAACACAGCGTGTCTGAACACGCCGATCCGCCGCGCGCTACACAAACACAAACACAGGCCGAGACCAAAACACCCCGCCCAGCGCTGGGGCCTCATTATCACAAGCCTGTTTAGGCACAATAATACAAGCTATGGGTTTTTTTAAACTTTACCTGCACACGTGCTAGAACACAAACTAAACAAACCAAACGGTACCGGCACAGAGCAGAAACATGAGCTCCTCTGACATTAAATGGGTTTACATAGACATCCAAAGTTTAATTATACTTTTTTCTTTTTAGACTATTCCTCCATGTTTCTTTTTATGTTACATTACATATATCAATTAATGCCACTTCATTATATCTCCACATGATATTATCTGATGTTTCCTCCACACTTCATTCATTTATTTTATTTTCGGCTTAGTCCCTTTATTAATCTCGGGTCGCCACAGCGGAATGAATCGCCAACTTATCTAGCATATGTTTTATGTCCATACACGTTATATGTCCATACACACTCATTCACACACATACACTACGGACAATTTAGCCTACCCAATTCACCTATACTGCATGTCTTTGGACATATGGGGGGGGGGGGGGACCGGCGCACCCGGAGGAAACCCTCACAAACATGGGAAGAACATGCAAACTCCACACAGAAATGCCAACTGACCCAGCTGAATCTCGAACCAGCGACCTTCTTGCTGTGAGGCGATTGTGCTACCCACTGCGCCACCCTTCAGCCTGAATTTAAACAAACTAATGAATTTAGTAATGTTCAACTTTATTTGTTTGTTTAAATTCAGGCCATATAAATTGTTTGCAACTATTTACCTTAACAAAAAATAGTGAATCTAATCAAATTTTTTTTTTCAGTGCAGAATATAAGCATCAGCATACAGTTTTTCTGCATTATGCTACAAGAAAGCCATAAGTGTGAATAATTATTTGTCATGCAATATGATAACAGGTATAAAGTCGTGCTCAGAGCTCAAAAACAAAACATTTACAAAATAATAATCATACATACACAACCCAATTCGTAAGTTCAAAACTCAATTCTTAAATGCACACATCCAATTTGTAAATTCAAAACACAATTCATGGATTCACGAGTAAAAATCATAACATTTTCCCCCAATCCTCACACAAATGTGTCAAAATACTTTTAAAATGTTTACACAAATATGTATATATCAAGTTGATGAACACTGACACAATTATGAATGATGCATTTACTTAGATGTATTTATGAATCAATGAATCTGCATTTGAAAAATGTCACACGTGTTGTGTGCTTTGATTTGCGTGTGGCACTTTTTTGACCTTACTGGCAAGATATGGGCGACGTGGTGGCGCAGTGGGTAGCACAATCGTCTCACAGCAAGAAGGTCGCTGGTTCGAGCCTCAGCTGGGTCAGTTGGCATTTCTGTGTGGAGTTTGCATGTTCTAGTTCCAGTGATGGGTTGCTGGAAGGGCATCCGTTGCTTAAAACATATGCTGGATAAGTTGGCGGTTCATTCCGCTGTGGCGACCCCAGATTAATAAAGGGACTAAGCCGAAAAAGAAAATGAATGAATGGCAGGGTATGATTTATAAACATTTTTTTTATTAGCCAATTGCGATGTGGTTTTAATCCACCAATCAAAATGCTACTTACTGAACAGACTCAAGAAGCTCAACTCTGCGCTTGTACTGTGCATGCAGTTGTTTTATTATTGCATACAACAGGGATGATTTTACTTGATCCTGGTGTAGATGCCAGATTTTTAAATCCTTTTCAGCCCAACGTGACAAATGTAATCCTGTTATAATAGAATATATGTGAAATCTGCAAAGCGTGAAAGTTGTTTGCTTTATGAGTACACCATGTATTTGAGACACATGAGAATTTCTGGAAGGAAAAAGCTGTTAATGGGCTGTTGGTAAACAAGAATCCAATAAACCAATAATCAAAGACCACAGATTTTAATCTAGATTAATAGGAATCTTTTAAGATTTCCAAACTTTATCTGGAATTTTGGCTGAAATCACACAGTGTGAGCCGAGCTTGAGATATGAGCAAATATACATCACTACGTTTTGACATCAGTAATGGAAAACACACTGATTTATGAGTAAGGTCTTGTAAACACTGTTCACTTGCATTGCAGGGTTATTGATTTGCTTGTAAACCAGGACAATGTGTTATTTGAACAATATCAGTCAGAGTTATCAGTATAAGAGCCAATAAGACTTATCAGTGTACTGGCATGCATGTAAACATGCCTATTGTGACATCCTGAAGAGGAAAGAGCTGTTTTTTTTTAAATTATTATTCTTAGAGTAAACGTGTCCCTGGTACACAAAACCTTCTATTGCACAAGTATATTTTGTCCATAACCAAAAATATATTGTATGGGTCAAAATTCTATATTTTTTGGTAACACTTTAGAATAATGGTCCATTAGTTGTATTTACTAACATCAACTAAGTATGAATAATCTTGTACAGCATTTATTAATCATCGTTCAACATGAACTAATCCATTATTCAAATCTATATAGCTGTGCTTGTTAACATTACTTAATGCACTGTAAGTTCACATGAACTAATGTTATTTACCTTTAATAATGTTAACAAACATAAATAAATGCATAATAAATGTGTTACTAATTGTTTGTTAATGTAAGTAAACATATTTACCGATGGACTATTATTTTAACGTGTTGCCATTTTTTCTTATATGGCAAAAAATCATTAATTATTTAGTAAAGATCATGTTCTGTGAAGATATTTTGTACATTTTCTACTTTAAAACTTAATGTTTGATTGGTAATGTGCATGGGCCTCACAGTGGCGCAGTGGATAGCACGTTCGCCTCACAGCAAGAAGGTTGCTGGTTCGAGCCTCGGCTGGGTCAGTTGGCGTTTCTGTGTGGAGTTTGCATGTTCTCCCTGTGTTGGCGTGGGTTTCCTCCGGGTGCTCCAGTTTCCCCCACAAGTCCAAAGACATGCGGTACAGGTGAATTGGGTAAGCTAAATTGTCCGTAGTGTATGAGTGTGAATGGGTGTGTATGGATGTTTCCCAGAGATGGGTTGCAGCTGGAAGGGCATCCGCTGCATAAAACATATGCTGGATAAGTTGGTGGTTCATTCCGCTGTGGTGACCCCAGATTAATAAAGGGACTAAGCCGAAATGAAAATGAATGAATGAATGGTAATGTGCATTATTCATTCATTCATTTACTTTATTTTCGGCTTAGTCCCTTTATTAATCAGGGGTCGCCACAGCGGAATGAACCGCCCACTTATCTAGCATATGTTTTATGCAGCGGATGCCCTTCCAGCTGTAACCCATCATTGGGAAACACCCATACGCACTCATTCACACACATACACTATGGACAATTAAGCTTACCCAATTCCCCTATACTGCATGTCTTTGGACTTGTGGGGGAAACTGGAGCACCCGGAGGAAACCCACGCGAACACGGGGAGAACATGCAAACTCCACACAGAAATGCCAACTGACCCAGCCGAGGCTTGAACCAGCAACCTTCTTGCTGTGAGACGACAGCGCTACCCACTGCCGTGCCGCCCCTAATGTGCATTACAAAGCCTTTAAAGGAACACTCCACTATTAGACCATTAGCATCTCGCTCAAAATTTTCAAAAAAGAGTTCCAATAACTTTTCTATATAAAGGTTGACTATTCTGTAGTTACATCGTGTACTAAGACCAATGGAAAATGAAAAGTTCTAATAACTATATCTAACAGAGGCCAGCTAGTGAAGTGCTGTGCTGGTAAACCTCACTCCTCTGACCTCTAAAGGTGCTCTAGGGACAGACGCTACTGTAGAGGCCATGGTCTTTATGCTCCTTGTTAGAGCAACCGACTCCCATGTGAAGAGTCACTGGTTCGATCCCAGCTCAGAGAGGTTTGGGTGGTGTATGACCGGTGGGCTTACATTGGTGCCATGACCCAGATGGGAGTGAGGTTTAGGGGGTGAGTGTAACAGAGGCCAGCTAGTGAGGTGCTGTGCAGGTAAACCTCACTCTTCTGACCTCCAAAGGAGCTCTAGTGACAGACGCTAGAGGCCATGGCCTCCTTGTTAGCGCATCCAACTTCCATGCAAAGAGTCGCTGGTTCGATCCCAGCTCGGAGCGGGTTGGGTGGTGTAGGACTGGTGGGACTACATATACTCTCATTCTGACATAATAATCAAGGAGCTTTGCTGCCATACTATGGTTACAGCAGGCGCAAGGATATTATGCAGCAAATGAAAATAATAATTTTAGTAGTTTAGTAGTTAACATCGCTGCTTAATATCATTTCTCCTGCTGCAGCCATTGTACAGCAGCAAAGTTCCTTGATAATTACACCAGAATGAGAGTATAGTTCCTAGTCATACTGACCTAGAAATCCCTAACTTTTCATTTTCTGTCAATCGTAATACACAATGTACACTGTAAAATCTATTAGCTTTCCTGACTCACATATAGTTAGTTAGCTTTACTAATTTATTTAAAATACATACTTCTTACAAGGTTTTGTAGAGTTACAGTAACTTGCAGGGTGAAAATAACAATTTACTCAATCATTTGAGTGACACTCACTTGAAACAAGCAAGTACCAACAAAAGATGCAATGACGTTATTACACCAGAGGCAGCAGTGCATTTAAGCATGCCTAATGTGCGGGAAAAACGAAGAAGAAGAAGTGGCCGTAGTGAGGGCACGCAAAGCCAATAGTTGGCAAGCCATAAATCGTTAGCCAAAAAGGTGTAACGGCATGGAATAAACAGCTTTTGTGAGGAAATAACTTGTCATTTAATCAATTAAAAGCCTGTTTTCTAATCCACAACTTGCACAACTGAGTAGTTAGGAATGCTCGCAAAGTGTATTTAACTTAAAATAATTTAGTTATTTATATATATAATAATTTAGTAAAATATTCATGCAAAGTAGCCTAAACTAAGACAAGTACATCTGAAGTAAATGATCAGGTATACTGTATATGTTTGTTTTAAGTTACTGCAAATCTCTAGTAAGTGCACAATAGTAGACAGGCAGTTGTTAGTACTACATACTACTTCCTATATCACCTTACTTGTTTTTTTCAAGGCAATCAGTTTGAATGCTTTTTTAAGTAAGGTTTACTAATTGGATTTTTCAGTGTAACTACAGAAGAGTCAAGCTTTAAATATAAAATTTATCGAAACTCTTTTTTTAATTTTTTGAGAGAGATGCTAATGGTCTAATCCGATTCAATGATGAATGCTAAGCTAAGCTAAAAGTGCTCCCGTCAGACCTGGAGATTGGCTGAATGCTGTTTAACTCTATAGGGGACTTGTAAAATGACCCTATTCTCAGAATCCAGACTTTCAATAAATAGCGTCTTGTCCTAACAACGGCTACATGAATGAAAAGCTTATTTAATCAGCTTTCAGATCATTTAAAAAGCTCAATTTCAGTAAGTTGACCCTTAAAACTGGCTTTGTGGTCTGGAGGTCACAAATATGAGACAGGTCAGTCAGCTTTCACATCTCTAACACACTCTGCTGTGAAACGGAGGCTCCAAAACGCAAACGCACATGCTCGCAACCAGTCCAAAGTCATTACTGTTAGTTCATCCATCTTGTTTTCTAAGCGAAGTCGCATTTGTCAGTCTCACCGTGAGACAAGCAAGCCGCACACCATGTGACCTCTCACGGACTGATTTATTGGTTCAGAACAATGACTTCCTATTTGGCTAGCAATCAGTCATGTAATAGGCAGTTGTTCGACTTCTTTGTTGGGATATTTTCGGCGCGATGATGAGAGACAGACTCCTAGATAAGGCTGGACTAGGTCTGTCATGCTTTTTTCGGTATGATGGATGAAACACTCTGTTTTGTAAAGCTGACCTGTGAGCTGCAAGGGTCAGAGCAGCATGACGGAGACAGAAAGACGCTGTGTGTGCTTTAATATGATGGCACTGGTGTTGGCGTACGAATGCAGGATGAACTGGAACAGTGACTGCGATCAGACCCCATCGGCCCAATATCATGCCTGAGCTCACTCATGCTCTCGCCTGAGAGTGAGAGCAAATCCTGTATCCACGTTATAACACTGTGGACAAATTTACTAGAGGAATGAATGGAGACAAACTATCGGTAGGTCACATTTCACATTAACAAACCATTAACTAACACTAGTAGATTAATAAACTACTAATTAGCTGTTTATTAATAGTTAGTAAGGTGGAAGTTGGTTTTACTTTACTTTATAACTACTAATGAACAGTTAATAGCTTAATAATAGGCAGGTAATAAGCCAGTAGTTAATACCATGAATTGTGACCTAAACTAAAGTGTTACCAATCTAACAATCTAATCAGTGCCAGGGGGGGTTTAATATTTTTAATTTGTAGTCTGTGTTTATTCGTCATTACAGATAAAACGGTAACACTTTACGATAAGGTTAATGTTAGCTTATGCTTTTACTAACATGAACAAACAATGAACAATACAGTTAATACAGTATTTGTTCATGTTAGTTAAGGTTAGAAAATAAAGCTGTTCATTGTTAGTTCGTGTTAAGTCATGGTGCATTAACTAATGTTAACACGCATGAATTTGGATGTTAATAATGCATTAGTAAATGTTGAACTATGGTTAATAAATGCTGTACAGGTATTGTTCATAATTAGTTCATGTTAGTATATATTAACTAACCTTATTGTAAAATGTGACCGATAAAACATCTGCTGAAGAAAAAAGGGTACAATATTTAATGCTCATATTTGACATAAAGAGAATAATTATCATGTTAATTTACTATGATGTTTACAAAATATGAAAATATACATTAAAATAAATTTGTATGTCCAACATTGCATGGCTAGATATATGGTGTACACAATGTACACAATGGAGGTGTATAGTACATACATACTACTGTAGTAGAACATACTACTACAACTACATTTTTATTAATAACAATAATGTAATTGTGAGCGTTTATTTAAATTTAATATTTTTAAACATGCGTTATTAATATTGCAATAATAATAATAATAATAATAATAATAATAATAATAATAATAATAA
>CAIGQW010054217.1:585538-596423 GCA_903798125.1 Danio choprae | reverse complement strand
TTATTTATTTATTTATTTATTTATTTATTTATTTATTTATTTATTTACTTATTTATTGTTGTTTGTTTGTTTGCTTGCTTGCTTGCTTGTTTGCTTTGCTTTTTTGTTTGCTTGTTTCTTTGCTTTGCTTGTTTTTGTTTACAGTACTTGCTTGTTTGTTTGTCTTTTGTTTACTTGCTTATTTCTTAGCTTTGCTTGTTTTTGTTTACTTTGATTTTTTGTTTGTTTGCTTGTTATTTCTTTACTTGCTTCTTTGTTTGCTTTACTTGTTTGTTTGTTTGTTTGTTTGTTTGTTTGTTTGTTTAATTGATTTACTGCTTGTTTGTTTGTTTGTTCGTTTGTTCATCCGTTCATTCGATCATTTGTTTGCTTGCTTGCTTTTTTGTTTGTTTGTTTGTTTGTTTGCTTTTCTAGTTTTTTGTTTTTTGTTAACTTGTTTGTTTGCCTGCTTGCTTGTTTGCTTTGCTTGTTTTTTTATATTTGCTTCTTTCTTTGCTTGTTTGTTTGTTTTGCTTGCTTGCTTGTTTGTTTGTTAGTTTGTTAGTTAGTTAGTTTGATTAATTGTTTGTTTGCTCATTTGCTTGCTTGCTTGTTTGTTTGTTTGTTTGTTTGTTTGTTTGTTTGCTTGATTGCTTGTTTGTTTAATTTATTGATTGATTGGTTGATAGATTGATAGATTGCTTGTTAGTTTGTTTGCCAGTTTGTTTGTTTGTTTGTTCGTCCATTCTTTCATTCGTTTGTTCGCTTGCTTGTTTTTTGTTTACTTGCTTATTTCTTAGCTTTGCTTGTTTTTTGTTTACTTCTTTGTTTGTTTGTTTGTTTGCTTGCTTGTTTTTTCTTTACTTGCTTCTTTGTTTGCCTTGCTTGTTTTTTTGTTTGCTTGTTTGTTTGTTTGTTTGTTTGTTTGTTTGTTTGTTTGTTTGATTGTTCGTTTGATCATTTGCTTGCTTGCTTCATTGATTGCTTGGTTGTTTTTTGCTTGTTTGTTTGTTTGTTTGCTTTGCTTGTTTTTTGTTAACTTGTTTGTTTTGTTTGTTTGTTTGTTTTCTTGTTTGTTTTGCTTTGCTAGTTTTTTGTTTAGTTTCTTATTTGCTTATTTGCTTATTTGCTTGCTTGTTTGTTTGTTTGTTTGCTTGCTTGTTTGTTTGTTTTGATTGCTTGCTTGGTTGCTTGTTTGCTAGTTAGTTAGTTAGTTAGTTAGTTAGTTAGTTAGTTAGTTAGTTTGATTGTTTGTTTGTTTACTCATTTGCTTGCTTGCTTGTTTTTTTTTGTTTATTTTCTTGATTGTTTGTTTGTTTATTTGTTTGTTTGTTTGTTTGTTTTATTGATTGATTGTTAGTTTGTGTTTGCCTGTTTGTTTGTTTGTTCGTTTTTCTTGTTTGTTTGTTTTGCTTCCTTGATTGTTTTTTGTTAGTTAGTTAGTTAGTTAGTTAGTTAGTTAGTTAGTTAGTTAGTTGGAAAAGGAGTGTACTATGTTTTGTGGCATGGATGTACTAGTTGTTTGACTTCCTGTACAGAAAGTTGCAATTCCTCTAAAGTCAGAGAACTGTGTGTTGCAATACTACTACAGTAAGTTGCAATACTACTATTACTACTACTACTACTATTACTACTACTACTACTACTACTACTACTAATAATAATAATAATAATAATAATAATAATAATACTTCATTTTATTTATAGATGGCAACTGTCTAGACACCTGATATTGTCTTACAGCATAAATGACAAAAATCAATTGATAAAACATTCAGAATTAAATTGTTGCCAAAAATCACTTAAATTTCATATGATGATAAAATTGTCAATACAAACAAATCTTAACAGCATGATTAAAAATAGTCATAAGAAAGCCAAATTAAAAAGATGGTTCTTAAGAAGAGATTTAAAAGTGTGGAGACACTTTATATATATATATCCAAGGGCAGCGAGTTCCATAATAAGATGGATTCTGGATCCAGAGGTTCACCCATCTTTCTTCAGTTTCTTGTGTCCTAATGTTACCTCAAGCCGATGTACCAGGCTTCAATTTCAACTGGCCAGTTTCCAGGAGGTACAGCCTTTTCCGAAGCTCGCTCATAATCCTATCAAAACACGCATCACACTTTCCATGGAGACCAGCTTGTTTCTCGGGACAATGTCTCCTGAGGTATTATGGTCACACAATGTTGGGGATTATTGCACCATCACTCATTAATAGCTGGTATTAATGTTACAACGTTGAGGTAGGAGCAAAACACCATTTTTTTTGCCCATTACTAAGACTATAACTGGTAATAATGAGAACTTTTCACTGACTTGACACTAATGCTGCCTTCACATGACATCAAAATGATCCCTCTTCCCACTTCTGAAATCTAATTACTGGTAATGTCGCATTTAAGTGCTTTATTCTATCATATTTCATTGGTGGAATTGAACTTTGATATGGAGTCATTAACATATACATACTATACAATATAAAATGATGTTGTTTACAGCCAAATTCAAGAAAGAAGAACTGAAAATGCACAGAGGATAGTCATTAGCTGCACTTGCAGACTTTTTTTGGTACTTGTACACTATTTAGCTAGTCTGCTTGTTGATTATAAGGGATTTTGGTAAAATAGTATTTGTGCTGAAGACATTCTTGCTGTTACTGATAAACATGAACATGAAGTGAAGCCCAAAGTTAGAAAACAAGCTAAAAATGTCTTAAATTTCCAGGTCACTCTACTTAGTCCTAAGTTACTCCTGAACAGAAGTAAACGAGCTTAAAAAAAAACATTTTCATCCACCCATCTATCCATCTACATATTATCAAGTATATTTGATGAGTTACATATATTCTAGCAGAGTATAAAAAAAAAATTCACTTAAAAAAAAAAAGTTATTTTGAAGAATGTTAGAACTGTATCTGTTGACATCCATAGTAGGAAAATCAAATACTATGGAAGTCAGGGGTGGTTAATAGTTTAAAACATTCTTCAAAATATCTTCCTTTGTTTTCAACAGAAAAAAAACTAAGTGGTTTGTAATAAGGGTGAGTAAACAATGGCAGAATTTTCTTGAGATATGGCAGAATATCTTTTGAGATATTTGAAAAATAACACTGAAAAATACAAAAAATAGCAACATAGGCTCATTCTGAAAACGTAGCCCTATATACATCTTTGGAGATCGCGAATTATGAAGCCAGAAGTATGTATGTCTGCATTTCGTCTTTAAAAGGCGTGCTTTATGACGCCGTTCCTTTTCACGCTTACCAGCTGACTGCTTACCTCCATATGGACGGCTTTCCCGCTGTTACCAGTTTGTCCAGTAGCTCGCCATGTACATCGGCGGACTTGAGACGCAGAGAGGAGTTGACCGTGACGACGGGGTTTGAGTCCAGCGAAGAACGTTTCCAGAAAGCAGGTAAGACAAAAACAGAAGCCAAAAAAATAAAATAAACAAGTTAATAACAGGGTGAGAATGTGGTAAAATCTGAAAACATTTTTTGTTTTTATGGATTGCTTTTTAAAACTGTCGGTTGTGTTTCGGGAAGTCGATCAGTCAGTCAGTCAGTTAGTCGAGAGTGGCCTCCGGTGGATTTCCGCGAAAACAGCAGGCGTGAATGGAACAAGAAAAAAATCTGAGATCTCAAAAAGAGTACACAACGGCCTCTGGTGGATTCGTAAAAAAACTTGCCAGATAGCGGTAAGTTTTCAGAATGAGCCTGGGTTGAAAAATAGAGAAGACTTGCTGATTCATTGAAGTTATTGGTGCTAATCTGCTCATGTTGGTAAATTTCCTTAATTCTCTGACACCCCCACTTTAACTGTTAGCCAAACTTTTCAGTTTTTACTGATTTTGCAAGTTGGTGCGCCCTTCTAAAGCGGCAGAAACCCTGAGAAACTCTTAAGTAGTCCAGATGAATGAAAACGGGATGAGTTGCTTCTTCCAAATCTGTGATTTATAGACTGCACCTCAATTAAGCAGAATTAACCTAAAGTGTGTAAAGACGTCAGAAACACTATTCAAGTGAAAAATAAAAATCAAGTGTTCATAAATTGTTCTTTCATTTTGATTGCCACTGCATTGTTAATATGACTTAACAAGCCAGTTTTAAAAGAAAAAGTACAATTAAAACATCTCCACCTCCCAAATTAAAACTATCTTAGTTACCAGATCAAAATAACAACTTCATGTGGGTGTTCATGTGCAATTTATAATTCTATCATTCTAATTACTATTTATATATTATAAGAGTAATTTTTTATTTGCACGCATAAAGCACAATAATATTCACTGCCCTTTTCTCTCTGTGCATAATTGAATATCTCCTCATTTAACCTCTCTGCTGGTACTGTATTTGAAAAGACCCATAAGGAGAGTTTTCTAGTTTTTCTGCATAAATTAACATATTCTTTACAACGAACATTGAATAAGGCAGTGACTGGTGACTGTGAACTCATTAATATGGTTGCTAGAATTCTACCTTTCTGGATTCGTGTCTTCAGTAAGAGAAATGTTGCATGTGGATGATGCATTTATTTGTTTGTAGCTGGACTATGCGTGGGTGGACTAACAGTTTTCACTCAGCTCACGTGCTGTGAGTATGTGACTGAAAGTTATGAAATTAATGTGGCTGTATAAAGACTACAGTTTCGAAAAGGCTGATAAAAACTGCCTTAGGACACTAAGAGATACTACAAATATATGTATTTGGTTTATAGAGGGTGTAAATATTTGTAATTAGAGCTAAAAATGCAGTTCAATATGCTGCAAAGGTACTGCATGCTAAGAATTGCCTCAAGGGATGCTATCATGGACATTATCTTATTACGTTTCAATGGAAGCAAATACTTATGCAAATGCAAACAATTTAGTTATTTTATCAGAAGCAATTCTAGAGTCTCTAGGTGCAAGTTAAACAGATATAATATATTACCCTTATAGACCACCCTTTGATTATGGTGCATTCATTCATTCATTTTCTTTTCGGCTTAGGCCCTTTATTAATCAGGGGTCGCCACAGCGGAATGAACCGCCAACTTATCCAGCATATGTTTTACGCAGCGGATGCCCTTCCAGCTGCAACCCATCACTGGGAAACATCCATACACACTCATACACTATGGACAATTTAGCCTACCCAATTCACCTATAGCGCATGTCTTTGGACTTGTGGGGGAAACCGGAGCACCCGGAGGAAACCCATGCCAACACGGGGAGAACATGCAAACTCCACACAGAAATGCCAACTGACCCAGTCGGGGATCGAACCAGCGACCTTCTTGCTGTGAGGCGATTGTGCTACCCACTGCGCCACCGTGCTGCCCGATTATGGTGCAAAAAATCTTTAATAATGATCCTGAGAAATAATAAAGTGATGTTGAACATGATACTGGATATTGAATATTTGGGCGCCCCGGTGGCTCAGCAGTTAGCACTGTTGCATCACAGCAAGTCACTGGTTCGAGTCGCTGGGCCAGTTGTCATTTCTGTGTAGAGTTTGCATGTTCTCCCCATGTTGGTGTGGGTTCCTCTGGGTGCTTCGGTTTCCCCCACAGTCCAAAGACATAAATTGGTCATGGTGTATGAGTGTATGTGAATGAGTGTGTATGGGTGTTTCCCAGTACTGGGTTGTGGCTGGAAGGGCATCCTCTGCGTAAAACTTATGCTGGTGGTTCATTCCGCTGTGGCGACCTCTGAAATAAAGACTAAGCCGAAGGAAAATTAATGATATTGAAAAATCATGTTAATTGCATTTTAAAAGGTTTTGCAGTTATAGCATTACAACGTTTGGATGATCTTTGGCATAGCATGCACTATTCATTATTTACCATTTTCATTTCATTATACATACAAGGGAAAACATATTTCCAATATGGAAGATTAAACTGTGCCAAAGCTTGTATTCTTAAGCACTACATTTACATAATAATGCATAATAATAATAAAACTGTAACAAGAAAATGATTATCTTATTTTATTTATCTTAAAACCACTACTCGACATTTGGACAATACAATAACAAACTCCATCTCAATCTCCAAAAATAAACTGGTATCAGAGCTACAAGTCAGTGATTAGTCGTGTTTGCAAGGGTTTGTCAGTGGTGGTTCCTCTGAGTTCATGGCTGATGGTTGCATAGCAATGACAGACGCCACTGGAGCACAAGATGGATTTTTTAGTCCGTGATATGTGAACGTTCCCTAACTTTACTTCATTTTAACACTATTGCTGCATCTGAAATCACCTAGTACTAGAGTAGGTACTACATTTGAATAAGAATGTACTGCACAATAATCAGAAACGTTCGTTCTATATAGTTCTATATAGTATAACCCTAACCCTGGCTCCTCAGAAACCTTTGTAAAGCTTGTATATTCAAACTGCAATGCTGCATTCTAGACGACTCGAATTGGGAGTTTTCCTACTTTCTCCTGAATGCCACTTGAAGTCTTACATCCAACCTGTGAGACGTGTCATTTGACATCACTTCACAGATAGCAGCTAGTTCTGCTTCAGCTAAATTAGCTTGGATTTACATTATGTGAAACCAAGTATGTTTACAGGACAATAAGTTTTGGAACTCTACTAATAAATGCTCTTTCTGGGATGATATTAGCTTTGTAGTGCAATAGATACACTGTTAACAATTTCTTGTAGAATCTACAGTAACTTACTGGCAGAGGTTCACCAATAACTTACTGTAAATCAATCACAGCAACAATACTACACCACTTATCTTGCTGTACATGAATGTTCAGTACTGTGTATTTTACAGTCATTTTCTAGCATGTTCTATTCATTTTGTTTTAGCCAAAATTGGCACAATGACATGAACTGTTATGAAATATTCACATCTCACGTGGTGAAAATGTAAGTGGGACTTTTCACTGCTGAAATTCCCTTCTCGACTGCATCTGAAATGCAGCATAAGTCAGCTAATCCTTGGCTTTTTGTTTAGGAGGCGGCTCATTAGAAGGAAAATTAAGAGTCTCTCCTCTGTCTACTAGTTTCGGTACTTCTTTGCTCCTATCTGTTCCTCTTCCCTTGTGGTAATATATCTTCCATTCACAACAACTCAAAGACGAGCAGGTTATTGTTATGATTTTGGAATGTAACCACTAAAAAGTCATGACACATTACACCTAGCCAACAGACCCACCCTGCCCTGAAACCTGTTTACTTTAGTGTGCGTGTGTGTGTGTGCGTGTGTGTGTTTGCATATGTGTAAATCTAAACCATACCTCCTCTTGCCACACCTTGCCTCATTCCTATCTAGAGAGCAGTAAATCAACATGATATTGCTGTAATCAAAGATTAGAGTAATTTATTTTCTTTCTCATACTTTAGTGTAACTGCTTACATCATTGCAAATAATTAGTTAAGCATTAACTCGACATTATTAGACATTAGTAAGCAATTTATAAATACCTTATAGTTTAAGATAAGATTGAAAAGATGTATGTTTTATACCAATGTCTATCATTGGGAGTTAATGCTTTACAAATGATGAACTTACTTTTTGATAATATAATCTAAACACCAAAATGAAGCTACAATAATTGTCATGGGGTGATATTGGGGTCCAATGAGAACAGTTTAGTACTTTTTATTCACTATCACTGAAAAAAAATGTTTCATAAGATTTACTACGTTTTTTTTAAGGTATATGGTTGCAAACTATTTATATTCTTTGGGGCTTCTCCACATCGTAACTCTCCCGGATGTGGAAAAGACAGTGAAGGTGGACTCATCACACTGTCCACTCAAGATTTTTTTCCCATACTGTGGTGTAATTGCTTACATAATTGCAAATAATTAGTTCATCATTTGTTAAGGATTGACTCTACATTATTAAACATTAGTATGCAGTTTATAAATACTTTAAAGTTTAAAATTGCAAAGATTTATTGTTTATAGTTTATAAATTGCTTACTAATGTCTATTAATGTAAAGTTAATTCTTAATTAACACATGATTAACTTACTTTTTCTAGTGCTCAATAAATTATTATTGCAAGTTATTATAGCAAGTTATCTAAATATCTTCAACTGATATAACGTATACTCACACGATTCCATCTTTTGACCAAATATCATAGCATATTGTTCTCAAAGAAGTCATTGATAAAATGAATGGTGGTAGATGTGGGTAAAATTTTAATTACTTGTTGAACTATTGTACCCAATATCTGAGCATGCAATGCCTATCCCAGCAGCCACCTTGATGTCAAAATGAGATCCAAAAACATATCAAAATCCAAATTGATTTGATGTCAAAACTTTGACATCCATTTGACATCCACATATTGATGCCATTTTGACCACCGAATATAACAACACAAGATATAATATCAGAAGTTTTATTTATCTGAACGCTTCAACTCAGGGACTCAGTCTTGCAATCGATTTTTAACACGTTTTTTTTTGTTTTGTTTTTTGACACCAATGTTCGACGTCAAGTTTACATACATTGGAATATAAAATCCAGTGTTAATTTGTAATCAAATTATAAATATTGTATTATAATAACTTATTTGATGTTGATTTGGTGGTCAAATGAGCATCAATGTGGGGATGTTAAATGAATGTCAATGTTTTGACATCAAATCAACTAGCATTTTTGACATATTTTTTATGTGTTTTATGACGACGTTTGGACATCAAGATGCCCACTGGGATATTTATAAGAGTATTGCATCATTAGCTTAGCATCATGCTAATAGCAAACTCAAATTCAAATCGTTCAGCCTGATCTCAAGAGAAAATGTAACAAGTTTAAGTTTTGGCAGAAAAGGGATTAATTTGTACAGTTTTATACAATTTCAAACCAAATTATCATTGTAAAAAATGTAAATTGTACTAAAATTTGCAAATAAGATAACACAAATCCATACAAACGAACTGCTAGAGATTGTGTTGAATCTTTTTTGTGTGTGTAATGGAGCTCTTTGTATGAGGAAAAGACTTTTACTTTTCAAGTGAATTTACAATTTGGTCAGGATGCTGCCCTTGAAGGCGTCTTAGTAGGGAGCAGAGAACAAAGCAGCTCAGTAAGTTCTGAAACAAAGACAATATTTATCAATTGCTCAACATTTGATTTAATGTCATCACATTTCACCATAAGGTGTGATTCTGACTCTCATGTGTACCGTGGCAGTAAGCGGTGAGGGATCTCGAGAAACAACACATCCATGGGTCACACATAATCTCTCTTTGGCTTTGGTTTGACGTCAAACAGTAGCGCACTTATGAAGTTATATTTCATAACTGTGTTATTTATTACACTGTGCCTGCTTGTTAACTGTTATGATGATAGATAGACGTTTTATTAGCATGTTATATCAAGTGCTAAACATTTTAATTCTATTTAATATCAGTTCTTTTGATGTTTCTAATGAAATGGCATTTAATCTATTGACATGTTCTCACTGCAAAATGTGTTGATAAAGAACTCAAATGTCATTTTTGCCATCAAAATTCAGGCTGCCTTAGATATGCTGGCATGCATGATTTACACTATACCGTGGCTTACCTTTTCTTCTGTTTGCACTAGAGTTAACTTATATTTAGCAACTGCTGTGAAAGAATAAAAGAAAATAAATATAAAAGGCTGTCATGATTTATATGTGTGCCCTTTTTAAATGAATGAATAAATAAATGGTTCATCTACTTGTTCAAACAATTGACTTGTAGAGGTTTTATTTTTTGTACATGGATTTTTCCATTAGCTGAATTTGATTATTGACGGGGCAGCACGGTGGCGCAGTGGGTAGCGCTCTCGCCTCAGTGAGTCAGTTGCATTTCTGTGTGGAGTTTGCATGTTTTCCCCGTGTTTGTGTGGGTTTTCTCTATGTGCTTCGGTTTCTGCCACAAGTCCAAAGACATGTTCTATAGGTGAATTGGGTAAGCTAAATTGTCCGTAGTGTATGTGTGTGAATGGAAGTGTATGGGTGTTTCCTGGTGATGGGTTGCAGCTGGAAGGGCATCCGCTGCATAAAACATATGCTGGAAAAGTTGGCGGTTCATTCCGCTGTGGCGACCCCAGATTAATAAAGGGACTAAGCCGAAAAGAAAATGAACGAATGAATGATTATTGACAATATGACATGGTCCTGGATTTGTTGTCATAGCAACAGGTCTGTAAACTCAAACCTGCTCAAGAGCAATTTGTTTCTCATATAAGCAGTATTAGATTGTGACATAAGAAAGTGAAAGTGATACCGCAAGTATAAACCAACTGCTGATATTTTCTTACAAGAATACTGTAGCACATTGGGGAAAATGACAACACTGTAAAATTCATTGATTTATTCATTTTTCTTCGGTTTAGTGCCTCATTTATCAGGGGTCACCACAGCTAAGTTTAGTATTTTTTAGCGACTGAAATGTACATTTTAGGTACTAATATATACTTTTAAGAAGCCAATAAGATCATTTAGATGCAAACAATTCCTTTGAAAAGGGTCTGGCCCAGCATTGGCACAATTTCTGAAAGTGTATGATAATATGGCCAATAGTTTGTTTGTTTGTTTGTTTGTTTGTTTATTTTGTAGGAAGGCAAATTATTATATGCATTTGTTTATATTGAAAAACATGTATTTTTACCAAGAAGGTTCATACAGATTCCGAAGGCAGATACTGACAGGATCAGGGCCTGGTAAATATGTGTGTGGACTTTGGAGGTTTTACGATGTGGTCACATGTTAATTGGTCAGTTTGTATGTCCCAAGGGCTTTGGTCACATGGTCAAGAAAGATTCAAAATAGGTGGTAAACTTTGCTCTGTTCTTTTTTTCCTGATCTGCTCCTTTCCTGCTCTGATCTTTCAGATTCCAGCTCTGGAGTCTATATTCTCTGGCTCTATTGCTATTTTTTGAGCCTATTCTCTGTTCTTTGTCTCTCTCT
>CAIGQW010054217.1:573401-583848 GCA_903798125.1 Danio choprae | reverse complement strand
TCTCTCTCTCTCTCTCTCTCTCTCTCTCTCTCTCTCTCTCTCTCTCTTTCTCTCTCTCTCCCTCTCTCCCAGGTAACTTTAATTACATTTATACTATGTATTTTTATCATTTCATTTTTTATCATTTTATAGTTATTTTATAACTAATTCTGTTGTAACCACAGCAAATTATTGTCATTAAATAATTTCATTTTCAAGTATTTGTGAATTACTTTAAATTTAACATCAACACTTAATTGCTCCATAATGCAATAGAATACAATCACATAACAGCAACACTCCCCCAGATTTTTAGCTATTAATGCTGCCCTTATTTCTGTTTTTGGCAAGATTGCAGAAGGATGGTTTGACTAGAAATGTTGTTTCTCACCATCATCACTTTTTAGTCATTCGGCAAAACTACAGTTCAAACCGCTGTAGTTGAATTGCCATTCTTTACTAATTTATTTTAATTTATTTGTATTTTATTAATTGATAGATTTGTTGTGAAGAAATAAACCTGAGCCATGCACACACAACATAGACAGTTCATTTGTGGGTGGTTTGAAGCAGCAAAGGAGATGTGGACCACTTGTCAAATATCAAAATGCTTTTTTAAGGCAAAACTAGTTTAAATAGCCAGTTATGCCTAATGCCACAGGATTGAGAAGCTTGAAAACTGTTAAGAAAATCCACTCAAAAGGCAAAAACTAAATAAATTGCTAATAACTCTTGACCTGTACAAATAGCCAAAAACAAATGTCAAATGCTAGCGTCTATCATTTTATTTACTCTGAAGTTATTGTCATTTTGCTCATATGGCTGATAACTGATTATTAATCAGATTTTGTTGTTACGCTGCTGGCTTGTCATCACTGCATTGCTCGTCATGATTTTAAGGATGGATAGATCTTTCCTTCATAACAAACATGAGCACACACTGTAATTTCAAATCAGTTCATCCAGATATTGGAATCTGAATCGCAAACATGTTTGGAGAACCAATTAGCCAGAGACCAGATATCATGATTAAAAGATCCAGGATCTGACAAATCATCTTGGATCATTTAAGCAAGGTTAAAGAATGGGCCCCAGGTGTCATAGAATCACTTGAGTGTGAGATGAAGGTTGAAATTAGCCTGTGGAGTCTACACTTGCAGCCACAGAGAAGATAGTCTGATCCTCAGACAGAGAAGTGAACCATTTTCTCTGCACTGGATCAGGGGTATTACATTTTTTTGTAAAACTGTTTTTTTTAACTGGCGGTTCAGTTTTTACCACTGTCACCTCGCAGCAAGAAAGTCGCTGGTTCGAGTCCTGTCTGGGCCAGTTGGCGTTTCTGTGTGAGGTTTGCATGTTCTCCCCGTGTTCGCCTGGGTTTCCTTCGGGTGCTCTGGTTTCCCCCACAGTCCAAAGACATGTGTGGACATAAAAGACATGAGTGTGTGTGTGCGTGCGTGCGTGCGTGCGTGCGTGTGTGCGTGCATGCGTGCGTGTTTCCAATAGTTTATGTTATCATCTTATGCTTCACATTTAAATTCCTGGAAAGTCTAAACACCCCCTGTTATATCCTCATGTGACCTTGTGCCATGCTGCACTTCCCAGCATGGAGCGGAACACAGGAGACTGAAATGCTATGCAACAATGAACTCTGTGACACTCGTATCAGTTTAGCCTGTAATTTCATTCCCACATCTTAAACTCTCATTGCTCACCAGGCAGTGGGGTTTGTGGAATGCGTGTTTATGTATAAAAGGGTAATCCCTGATCAGAAAAGCTCAGGTGGTTAGGTGGGGATGAGTCTTTCATTTGATTCAGACTGATCAAAGGTCATTCCCTCTCCAGACAGTCACACCACATTCATTTCAGTGCTGGGATTTTTCAAACATAAAAAGCACATGCACTGATTAAGAAGAAGACTGGTCATCCGTCATGATACTGTAGCAAGTACACACAGTAATCCCCAATGATTTGTGAGTCTTTCAGAGACAAAACAGGCTCTACGTGGGGTTCATGAATATTTCATCTTTTTTAATTAATTCAACTGATACTAATGCATACCGCACAAGAAGCAATTACCAAGAACACACTTTTTCAATCCACACAGTGGGAGAGGATCTTTAATGGTGAGTGTGTACAAAAAGAAGGTTTGGCTCATTTGTAACTGAGGGCCATGAACCAATTAGCTGATAGCTTTACTAAGGTTACACTGTTAATGGTATTTTTAAATGACACAGTATTTAACTGTAATATGAACTGTATTTTACTGTAGGGAAGTTATGCAGTACGTTACTGCATTTTAAAGTTACATTGTGAAAATTACTGTATTTTTTTTACAGTAAAGATATACATAGAATACTGTAAATACATATACAGCAATATAAATGGTGTTGTAGATGTAAATACATTGTTTTTGCTGTAATTTATTTACTGGCGAATTGCTCCCAGTAAATTACCGTGGATTCTGCAGGGAACTGTTAACAGGGTTCTTTTAAAGCTGTCCAGTCTTTCACAGACTTCAATACTAAGGTGAACGGGTCAACAATAGCCAAACTGGCTGCATAATGAAATATTTTCTGCAATATACCAACGAGAATCAAATATTGTGTATCATTATCTAACAAGGCTATACAATAAGGTCTAGGTGAATTCAAAGTTGCAGTCAAGTCAAGTCATTTTTATTTTTAAAACACTCCTACTATATAGATTGTGCCAATGCAGCTTTGCATACTGTAGATGGCATGAAGCTGAGTGGTGGTAGAATCAGTGTTGCCAACTATTTTCAATGAAAAGGCACTAAGCTCTGCTCAAAAAGTCGCTAAATGTCGCTAGATTACGTCATGTGTCAATTTGCATATTACTGACGTCATCACATCCAACCGTTTCTGTTTAATAGCCTATGGTTAATAAAGGGGTATTTACATTTGCACTACGCTTTATGTATGCATATCAATTTAACTAAATGTATTGCTGTTTGAATACAGTATATCAGTATAGATGTGTAGTGAATTTGCAGTAATCTCTCAGATATAATAAATCGAAACTGTCACTAAAATATCTGTAATTGTGAACAAGAAAAGAAAAGTTATGTGTTTGTGTTTTATGTGCATGCTAGTTCAAAGACGTGTCCAATCTTAGTTTAGATTTAAACTGATGAAGTGTGTCTGCTTCCCGGACTGAGCTAGGACGTTTAGTTTAGGCACTAGATATGGAAAGAATCTACCACCTACAGTCCATTTTGGACAGAATTAAGTAGTCGATGCAAGGGGCTGTAATCCAATCAGGGATTTTTAAGTATTCAATAAGATTTTAAAATATCTATGATGCTTATTAGGGAGTCACTGCCAATCTGACAGAACCAGACTAATAGAATGTAGTTGTATTAAGCACTCTAGCAGCAGCATTTTGAACCATCTGAACTTTGTTTATTAGGCCTACAGGGCATCCACCTAGTAATGCATTACAATCTAACCACAAGGTCATAAAACCATGGAAAAGCTTTTCCGCATTAGACATTGATAGCATATGTCATAGTTTGACAATCTTTTCAAGATAAACAAAACACAGTTTTTGATTGGTTGCAGGAGAAATGGACAGGCATAAAGATCTGAGCGATTTTGACAAAGCCCTAACTGTAATAGCAAGGTCAACTCCCAGTCAGTAGTGAGAATTCACTAACAGCAACAGAAATTTGGGTTCCAAAGGCTCATTGATGACTTTCCAGCTTTGAAAGAGTCAACAAATGTCTACTGTGACACAAGTCACACAACATTTTAACGAGGGTCATGAGAGGAACTGTCAGGTGTCATGCATAGCCGCAGACTAGAGTCAGAGTGCCCATGGTGACTGCTATCCGCTGTCTGAAGACCCTTTAATGGGTATGTGAGTGTCAGCACTAGACCTTGGAGCAGTGGAAACAGGTCATGTGGTCTGATGAGTCCCACTGTTTTTTACATCACATGGATGGCCATGTGCCATTTACCTGGGGAAGTGATGGCACCATAATGCACTGTGGGATAATAATAAGCTGGTGGAGGTTGTGTGACACTCAGTCATCTGCTGGGAAACAGATTCATTTGGACTTACATTTAAAGTGCTAAATGCATTAAGATTGTAGCAGACATGGTAAACCCCTTCATGACAACAGTGCTCTCTGGTGGAAGTGGCTTCTTTCTGCAGGATAATTTACCCTGTGATTTCACCATGTTCTTCAATCAACATCTTTGTTGATCCTGGAACAATGTTTCAATTGAACAATCAGATTTGAGGAGCAAGTTTACATTTGATGTGAAGTTTAGGGAGTGTTAAGTTGTTAGGATGTCAATAAAGGATTGTTATATTTCTAATATACTGTATATGAAAACATGGTAACCACAATGCAATCAGCTGTCAAGTTCAAATGCACAAACTAACTTGCACTAACAAAAAGAGACCGGTGTTCAATAACTTTGGATGTTTGTGCTGTGATGTCCCCAAAAGGCTTCTGAACTAGATAAACAAGGACTCATTATCAAACACTGCTTTAACACCTAAAGATTTACTTGCAGAAGGGATATGCTGGTTTACAAGACCCCCAGAAGTCCCAAAAATAACTAGAAACAAACTTTTAAACAACAATATTATAAGGACTAGCAGCAAAAGTCTGACACAAATGTGATACATTTAATAATAATATAAATATTAATCATCATAATTATTCCTGCATGTATAAAACTATTGTTAGACTTATGTTATTATTATTCTCAATACCTTTTTTTTAAACATGCATTTTGTTCAGGATTATTACAGAATTTTAAATACATTCATGTTTAATAAACGTATTCATTGATTTTAAAAAAAACATCTTACTGGGGCCTCACGGTGGCGCAGCGCGTAGCACGATTGCCTCACAGCAAGAAGGTCGCTGGTTCGAGCCTTGGTTGGATCAGTTGGCATTTCTGTGTGGAGTTTGCATGTTCTCACCGTGTTGGCGTGGGTTTCCTCCGGGTGCTCCGGTTTCCCCCACAAGTCCAAAGACATGCAGTACAGGTGAATTGGGTAAAGCTAAATTGTCCATAGTGTTTGAGTGTGAATGAATGTATGGATGTTTCCCAGTGATGGGTTGCAGCTGGAAGGGCATCTGCTGCGTAAAACATATGCTGGATAAGTTGGCGGTTCATTCTGCTGTGGCGACCCCAGATTAATAAAGGGACTAAGCCGAAAAGAAAATGAATGAATGAACATTTTACTGGTCTTATACTTTAAATCAGTTGTATATACTGTATATGTATATGTTACCCTCAATTTTCTCACCACTGGCAGCTGTTATTATTGGATTCTGGATAAAACATAGAAAATATAAAATACAATATTTTGGCCACATAAATTAAATTCATAAATTACTTTTTTATTATTTTGAGACGAATCAGCATAATCTAAAAACCCTTCTGCTCAACCACTTTCCTCTCCTAAGTTTTGCAAGTGATCACCAGCCCGAACTAGCTTAAACCAGCACAAACTAACCTACTGGTCACTTCAACACATGTGCTGGGGGAGGGTTTCTTTTTGGGTATTGCCAACAGCAGAGTTATTTGGCAGACTGAGAGTTGTTTGGCACACACATGTATGGTGTTCCAAAAGCTATGGGAGCAATCCTCAAGTCCTGGAACAGCTCGCTCATGCTGCGCTCAAATACCTTGACTGAACCTGGCTGCACTTTAATATGAGACAGAGAAAGCTTGAAGCGATACTCTATTTCTGTGACTTGTGCACCAGAAAGGTCCAAGTCCATAACAATCACTAAAGAGCAAAAGAAAAGCACTTGAGCGTTCAGTTTGTTTGAAAAGAATGTTTCATAGAGCAGACGTGTAGCTGTACTCTGTAGATGCTTTATTGGCAGCATTGCATATGGCTAATGCTAAAGCTATTTAATAATTCAACACAACCAAGTTACCGAGCCATTCCACATTTCGCACATATGGCTATAGAATCACTTCATGTCAACAATGAACCGAAGGCTGGGTGACACTAATGTCTGAACCCTAAATTAAAGGCAGCCTTTAAAAACGATTTAGAGACCTATTCCACACACTAGCCGTAGAGCCACGGTTATATAAAATGAGAGCATTTTGTAATGTTATGAAAGCAGGCTGACAAAAAAACCTGCCTTGACACTTCTAGGAGCACAGCATTGTTTTTTGTTTTTGTTTTTGCTTCACAAATTCATATTACACACACTCATGAACATACTGTATCCGGAGGTTGAGCTGTGGTTTGGAGTTACATGCTAGAGGCTATGTGGATAGAAGGTTACAAAAGGACACAATCAGTCAGTAAAAAGTGACCTTGTGTCCACCCTCCCCTAGTAACAGAGCCTAAATTAGTGAAGTCATGCATACTGCAGACAGACACATAGCGACCAGTGAAGCTTTTTTATTCATAACTGCCAATGGTGGTTGAGAAAATGTACTGGCGTGTGTCCAAAAAACACCTGAGGTCCAATAAATTGGTTTAAAGCAGGATGATTACAACTTACATCCTATTCTATTGTATGACAATGTAATTGTACGCACAATATTGGAAAAATCTGACATTCCAATATTTCGTATTTCTGCAATATATATTGCAATATGAGTACAATTTCTCCAGATGATTTAAAAAAGCTCTATTTGGAAAGATTTATCATTTTAGATAGATTGGTAAATTGCATCAAATTGAACAAACAATCTACAAGCACATAAATGCAATAAAGAAAAAAAACCTAATGAAATTAACTGTGTTTATTGTTTTCCCAGGAGTCAGTATTCAGGTACAGTAACCAAATGGTCAAATGTAAAATAATTCTGCATACATTTGTTTGCCTTTATTTTATAAATAATTCTTTAAAAATAAATAATAATAAAAAATAAATAAAATAATAATAAAAATTTGTGGGTGGCGTGGTGGCGCAGTGGGTAGCGATGTCACCTCACAGCAAGAAGGTCGCTGATTTGAGCCTCGGCTGGGTCAGTTTGCATTTCTGTGTGGAGTTTGCATGTTCTCCCTGTGTTTGCGTGGGTTTCCTCCGGGTGCTCCGGTTTCCCCCTCAAGTCCAAAGACATGCGGTACAGGTGAATTGGGTAAGCTAAATTGTCCATGGTGTATGAGTGTGAATGAGTGTGTATGGATGATTCCCAGTGATGGGTTGCAGCTGGAAGGGCATCCGTTGCGTAAAACATATGCTGGATAAGTTGGCGGTTCATTCTGATGTGGCGACCTCTGATTAATAAAGGGACTAAGCCAAAAAGAAAATTTGTTTTATAGCACACCTAATTATTTAATTGCATTATCATACATTAGAAGGGTCGCAAGTATATATAATCACTTCATCTAGTATAGCGTGTCATAATGGATGGCATAATAGTAGTATAACATGTCCGCTGGAAGCAACAATGAAGTTTCACAGCTTTCTTTCCCATGTCATAATCTGACACAGGGACTATTGTAACTTTGAGAAAATAGTTCAGTTCTATTCATAGTTCATATTAATTGTATTCATGAAGTGAGTACTGTCAAGTAGGGTTTAACCCATATTCAATATTGATCATCTGCAATTGACAAATCCAAGTGCACACACATACATAAACATGAGCACACATGGCTGGAGCAGTGGGCAGCCATTGCTTCCAGTGCCTAGGGAGCAATCAGGGGTTTGGTGCCTTGTTCATTTGGATATCTAAATTGGAGAAGAGAATTGTATATTCACCTTCAATTTCTGCCACCTCAATCAAACCTGCAACCTTTGTATTACAGTCCAACTCGCTAACCATTAGGCCACAACTGTCCATATTGAAACGGTTTCATATGCAAAAGAACAATGTTTTCAATGTTATCTATTTCTAAGTTGTCTGCACCCAGACATTCATTCATTCATTCATTCATTTTCTTTTCGGCTTAGTCCCTTTATTAATCAGGGGTCGCCACAGCGGAATGAACCGCCAACATGTCCAGCATATGTTTTACGCAGCGGATGCCCTTCCAGCTGCAGCCCATCACTGGGAAACATCCATACATTTTCATTCACACACATACACTACGGACAATTTAGCTTACCCAATTCACCTGTACCGCATGTCTTTGGACTTGTGGGGGAAACCAGAGGACCCGGAGGAAACCCATGCAAACTCGGGGAGAACATGCAAACTCCACACAGAAATTCCAACTGACCCAGCCGAGGCTCGAACCAGCGACCTTCTTGCTGTGAGGCGACAGCGTTACCCACTGCGCCACCATACCACCTGCACCCAGACATTGATGTTTATTTGTCAGTAAAAGTAAAATAATGTGCAGGGATTTCATCAAAACTATAATTATATTTCATATTTTTTTTGTCCAGTGTATCATAAGTGTTATCAAAAGAGAATGACAGTCCTTTTTCTCTGTTTTTCTTGTCATGTAGCACTAGTCTCAAGCATTTTCAGCCTTCAGTGTTATTAAAAGCACATCTTGTCAGTAGCAAATTTCACTTTAAGTATTTACACATTCTACGCCACTGAGGATCATTTTTACTATCTAATTACAAGCCATGTAGTGTATTGCGGTTCATAATAAAAGTACATGCCAGTTGGCGATTAAGTTATTTACTAACCTAAGCCAATTTCTACATGTATTTAGCACCTGCCAAGTGTTGGTTTTGGAGCCTGTCTCTGGATATTTTCAACCCAGTTACACAAATACTACCAGCCTTTTTGCAGAACATTCAGTTTCATTACTACTGGTGTGATACATTCAGACAAAGTACTGTATAAAGCATTATTTTTATAGGAGGTTTTTTATGATTATAAGCCATATAGCTATCAAGGGAATAAATTCACAAGTATTTTACCTACAATTGAAGTCACAATTATTAGCCCTTCTGAATTATTAGCCCCCCTGTATGTTTTTCCCCCAATTTCTGTTTAATGGAGAGAAGTTTCTCAACACATTTCTAAACATTAGTTTTAATTTCTGATAACTGAATTCTGTTATCTTTGCACTGATGACAGTACATAATATTTTACTAGATATTTCTCAAGATACTGGTATTCAGCTTAAAGTGCAATTTAAAGCCTTCGTTAGGTTAATTAGGCAATTTGGGGTTATTAGGCAAGTCATTCTATAACAATGGTTTTGGAAATATTTGAAAAAGGAAAACCAATTCACAGGAGGGCTAATAATTTTGACTTCAACTGTATATATTGTGCCATTGTAACGTCACGTTGGATGAAGACATGATGAAACGAACACGGACTATAATAACAAACAGATTTATTGAACAAACACTTACTGGAGACAATACTTGATACAGGCAGACAGGACAAAGATGATGGGACGAGACAAACCAAAATACCAGACAACGAAGGAGACAGACGAAAGGGTATAAATAGACAAGAGGATGATTAAACTAATGACACACAAGGGATGAACACAGGTGGGATGAATTGACACTGACGGTGGCGGGAAAAGGACAAAGGAATCACATGACGATAACAAATGACACATGGACATGACAGAACACTGACAGTCATAGTAATTTGTTCCCTTTCAGTCAGTTAAAACCGGCTCAGAATTGCAACATGTGAAAGACAACATGGACTTGGTCAATAGTAAATAAAAGTAAATTACTAACACGAGGTTTGCAACACTAGGAAATATTTAAATATTACAAGTAAATAATTTTTTTTTACTTAGGCAATTCTAGTTATCCATGACACGCAAATAATGCAGTTACACTTTAGATCTAAAACTTTAAATATGATTTGTTTGAAAGTGCAGGGTCATTTAGAAACAAAATGTCTCGAAATGTAAAAATTGGGGAATAGTAAAGAAATAGAACAAAAAAAAATTACATCTTGACATACATAAGCAGTGCTACATGTGTATGTGCCCACAACAGTCACAGGTGAACTCAGTTCATAGAGCGGTGGGAGATGGCAGTGCCAACATGCCTGGGGCAACGGCAGACCAAAACTCACCTCAGTCTTCCCTCGTGACTCCATGGGCATACAGGGCAACAAAAACAGCTCTGTGTTTGGAAAAACGGAGTAACCTTCAAAAAAAAGGAGAAGAGTGTTGAGACATGGCCTTTGTGTGCTCTTGGCAAAAGATAAGGAGGAGAAGGAGGAGAAAAAGCATACCGCAAATCTTTATCATGAGCATTCAAGACAAAGAATAATCATATCAGATAGACCTGTTTTAACGCTGGGCTACAGAAACGTCCAAAACTTATCAAATACAGAGCAGCGCTAACAGAACAAAAGGCAGCCTGAGCCAAGATTACAGTATGATTTATCATTACAGAACAACAATTGAAATGAAATTAAACATAACAGTTTCTACAATACAGTTTAGTTTGGGATTTTATTCCCATTCATTCATTCATTCATTTTCATTTCTGCTTAGTCCCTTTATTAATCTGGGGTCGCCACAGCGGAATGAACCGCCAACTTATTCAGCATATGTTTTACGCAGC
>CAIGQW010054217.1:532542-548912 GCA_903798125.1 Danio choprae | reverse complement strand
ATATATATATATATATATATATATATACTTATAAAATAAACAAATCATAATATCAGACGCAACTATTTGAAAATTTGTATTCTGAGGGTTCAAAAAAATCTAAATATTCAATAAAACTTTACATTTTAAATTCAAGCTCTTAGCAATGCATATTACCAATCAAGAAATATGTTTTGACATTTACGGAACTTCGCTAAATATCTCCATGAGCATAATCTTTACTTAACATTTAAATGATTTTTAAGATAAAATAAAAATCTAGATTTTTGAGCCAGTGTATTGCCAAAAATGCCGTACAACATACTGTTTTTGTGTCTAGGGTCACATAAACTGCAATAATACTATTGTACTGTATAATAAAAAACAAGTAGTTAATAAAAATAATAATAATAATAATTTTATTGTGTACTTCAACTGTAAATTTGCAATACTAAAATCTACATATCTTTATTTTTACTGTGCTATACTCTATTGCTCTCAATGTTTTCTTTTTTTTGTAATTTAAATAAATGTATATGAAATGTATATGTAGTGTTTATTTATACTTGTGCTGCTCAAGATACAGTATTTCAGTTGCTTTATTCACATTAAATCAACCAATGATCTGAGCTGTTAAAAAACGATCATTGAAACTAGCAGTACATTCATTTACAGTATGTGCATTCGCATCATTTAATCAATCGGTTTTATTTCAATGTTTGGTTTTCTCACCATAACGAAAGAGTATCCAATCCAGAGTGAAGCCCAGCCATCAGGACAGTTTGGAATTTGTATGGTCTGACTGTGCACAGCTATAACCATAGCAGGAGCCTCACACACAGCACATCTGTCACAGGAAAACACACATATGCATGGGAACAAAAAACACACTCATGGGTATACCAAACATTCATAAATATCACAGGAAAACATACAGTACATATACATGGGAACAAGGAACACACGCTCATGAGTGTACCAAACATTCGTAAATATTACAGACCTGCTGATGAAGGGTTTGATGCTCTCGCCGGTGACGGGGGCCATACTCATGGGCATGGGCTCTGGAGTGGTCAGCCAGTAGGAATAGTCATTACGAGACGCAAAGTTGCAAACATTGTTGATGTTACAAAAGAGGAACGGCATTGGGCTGAACTTCCTTAGGCAGCTGCCAGCTGTACCTACAGGGTACACAGAACATGAAAGTCAAGGACTGTGTACCTAGAAATAAACATTCCATAATAACCAGCATTAATGTCACAGCGATTTGTAAGTATCAAGTACTATAAATGTACTATAAAGTACTTTAAATGTAAGTTTCATATAATTCACATAAGCAAAAAAAAAAAAAGTGGCAAACACCAAGAAACTTCTAAAAAATTAACCGGGCAATGCTCTGAACACAAAAGAGAATGTAAAATGGCCAAACAAAAACCAAACTAGGTCAGACTAAATGTAATGAAAACAAAAAGTCCATAACAGTACAAAGGTTTGAATAGTTAACTTGTTTTCTGGTGTTGTTTTGCTTAATGAAAGCAGTTAACATTTTAAATATTATTTCAACTGTAAGAAGCTTCTATTTTTTTATATGTTGTAAACTAAACTGTAATTGTATTAAACCTTATTGTAAACTAAGCTGTAAGAAGCTATGGTTTGTATTGAGTTCATAACAGCTAAAGGCTGCTGTTAGATACAAATCCTTAGCTGTTATAAATTCACTGTAAATAGTTTCACAGGGCTTATTGCTTTTATAAAATGATTATTCCATAGCTTCACAAAATAAAACAAAGCAAATAAGATGGTTTCTTTAGCTTAGTGCTGGTATAGCCAAGCAACAACGTTGCAGGCGTGTGTGTTTGTACAGTATTTTACAACAGCTTCAACCAGTCAGTGGATGTGGATGTGGCTCAACCAGTCAGAACCAAGGTCCTGAACTTTCTATTTTAAAATGTAACTAATTCCTATTATGGGCTGCACGGTGGCACAGTGAGTAGCACGATCGCCTCACACCAAGAAGGTTGCTGGTTCGAGCCTCGGCTGGGTCAGTTGCCATTTCTGTGTGGAGTTTGCATGTTCTCCCCGTGTTTGCGTGGGTTTCCTCCGGGTGCTCCGGTTTCCCCCACAAGTCCAAAGTCATGTGGTATAGGTGAATTGGGTAGGCTAAATTGTCTGTAGTGTATGTGTGTGAATGAGTGTGTGTGGATGTTTCCCAGAGATGGGTTGCAGCTGGAAGGGCATCCGTTGCGTAAAACATATGGTGGATAAGTTGGCGGTTCATTCCGCTGTGGCGACCCCAGATTAATAAAGGGACTAAGCCAAAAAGAAAATGAATGAATGAATAATTCCTATTATTAATCCAGTCTAAAGTGTCACATAATCCTTCAGAAATTTCTGTAATATCTTGATTTAGTCCTCAAATACAGTACAGCATTATTGGTGCTAAATATTATTATTGGTTCCTATTATTATCAGGGGTAATGATTCATTTTTTTGATTAATAAAACTTATATGAAAATGATTGGCTGCATGGTGGCGCAGTGGGTAGCACGATCGCCTCACAGCAAGAAGGTCGCTGTTTCAAGCTTCGGCTGGGTCAGTTGGCATTTCTGTGTGGATTTTGCATGTTCTCCCCGTGTTCACGTAGGTTTCCTCCAGGTGCTCCGGTTTCCCCCACAAGTCCAAAGACATGCGGTACAGGTGAATTGGGTAAGCTAAATTGTCGGTAGTGTATGTGTGTGAATGAGTGTGTATGGATGTTTCCCTGTGATGGGTTGCAGCTGGAAGGGCATCCGCTGCGTAAAACGTATGCTGGATAAGTTGGCGGTTCATTCCGCTGTGGCGACGACTGATGAATGGGACTAAGCCGAAAAGAAAATGAATGAAAATGATTTCTAACTTCATGAAAGTATTATTTAATTAGTATAAGTTTTTTTTTATCTTACTTAGCCCAAACAAATTCTAGTAAAGATGTAAATATGCACACAGAAATAAATCTGACATGATATAGAATACCAATTTTTATAAATGTTTTTGATTAAAGAAATGCAGCTTTGACCCTTGGTGATTATAAGAAACTTTTTTCAAAAACATAATCATCGCAAACTTTTGACCATTAGGGTCCACCGACATTTTCATTTTATTTTATTTTATTTTTGATCGCTCGCCGTCACTTTTGAGTTTGCCATGCAATCACAGTGGAGGAGGGGCATGACAATACCATTCATTCATTTTCTTTTCAGCTTAGTCCCTTTATTAATCTGAGGTTCCCACAGTGGAATGAACCGCCAACTTATCCAGCATATGTTTTACGCAGCGGATGCCCTTCCAGCTGCAACCCAGGGAAACATCCATATTCACACACATACACTATGGACAATTTAGCTTACCCAATTCACCTATAGCGCATGTCTTTGGAATTGTGGGGGAAACCGGAGCACCCTGAGGAAACCCATGCAAACACGGGGAGAACATGCAAACTCCACACAGAAATGCCAACTGACCCAGCCGAGGCTCGAACCAGCGACCTTCTTGCTGTGAGGCGATTGTGCTACCCACTGCGCCACCGTGCTGCCCACAATACCATGTATCTTTCAACAAATAATCTGCTAAAGACTTCAACATGTAACGGTACTACAAAAATGCTCACAGCTGAGCGTTTTTAGAACAGCGTTAGCATTTCTATAGCGCAAAAACCCTTTGGTGGACATGCACCCATAATGAGTGTATATAATCTGTTTGATTTCTGTGCTGACCTAGATCTTGCCCATGTGACCTTTCATTGCCCTGGACATAAAGCAGCGAATATCCATCATAGATTGGCGTCGTTCCCTGTGGACAATATGGAACTTCAATAGTCTGACTGTGGCGGGTTACAAGGAAGCCATGGTCCATTGAGGAAGGGCCTGGAGGGCCGATGTGACCTGGGATACCATCAGGCCCTGGGGGTCCGGGGTACCCTCTGGGCCCTACAGAAAAGAAAATGGGGCTTGATGAAATTATGGATCAGCATGTAATGGATGAAAAGCTGTATCTGTGTATCTAAGTACTTGCCAGGGGGTCCAGTTTGTCCAGGCTCTCCTTTGGCCCCAGGATGTCCATTATAGCCAGGTGTCCCATCACTTCCTTTTAAACCCTGAAATCCCATCACACCTAGGAGAGTGTGTTTGTGTTAAAAAATGCCGACTTTTTGTTTTCAGACACTTGTATGTTCAGATATTTAAAAGCCTCACCCTGTTGTCCTTTCGTCCCAGGGAAGCCTTGAATTCCAATTAGACCTTGGGGACCCTGTGGTCCTGGAGGACCTGGATCTCCCTTTATAAATGTGTGTGGCCCAGGGGGTCCAGGGGGGCCTTCGCTACCTTGAACATATTAAAGGAAGAAATTCAGTCAAATTAAGAGTATTCAGAACTTCCATACCTTCTTTATTCATTAATTAAAGCTATTTAACCAAACGGCTAATACCAATATTTGTAGTGGCAAGTTGGTATATGTGGACCACAAAAGCAATCATAAGTGTTAATATTTGGGAAACTGTCATCTGTAATCTGAAATAGGAATAAATAAGCTTTCCATTGATGTATGGTTTGTTGGAATAGGACAATATTTGTAAAAGTAAAAAAAAAAAAGATTTATTTACAGCAGGACATTTAATATTAATATAATAGTTTAATATTCCATTTTTTTTGACCCATTCAATGAATTTTAGCTATTATCAAAAATATATGTGCAACATAAAACTGGTTTTGTGGTACAGGATCACATATGTGTACAAAGATACCAACTGTATATTATTCATGCATATTGTTTTTCTTCTTTTTCTATGCACATTTCTCCTATACCTATGTTATTTTGAATAAATTACGGTAAAAAAAACTATAAACAATCAGTGAAATGTTAGAAACTGGCTACAAATGTACAGTCCAGGTACAATAATGTGGTGGTATCCTCAGGCAACTTATTACAATTAACAAATTACTTATAGCAGACCACGGATAACCCCAAATACATATTATGCAGCAATATTATGGATGTATATTGAATATTTATGCAATATAGAGAGCACAGTAAGCAAATGGATTATTTGTACCGCAACCTTATTATCTGAAGTGCAGTCCATAATTAAAAACACAGTCATATGCAGAAAAAGGATAATATATTATATATTCTAGATGCTGTACACTGACCTGTCCTGTAAACTGACACTAATAATATGATTGGTGTATATTTGAGTATTTATTCATACCTTTGAGACCTGGGAATCCTCTGTCACCTCCTTCACCCTTAGAACCAATCACTCCTAGTTCACCCTTTGTACCTAAAATGACAGTCACTTAATCCACCATTGACCGGTGACCCACAGCACAAATACAGTGCAATGCAACATTCTTTCAAACAAATTTCGAATTAGGAATCTTACCAGGGAAACCAGGAACACCCTGTGGTCCCATCTCACCCTTTGGTCCATTATAACCAGGCAACCCAGGTTCACCCTAAAGAGCAAAAGTGTATTAAATTATGCACATTTTATAACATTTGAAAGAACAATTTGGTTTTCTATTGTTAGTCATAACAAACTCACAGAAACGCCAATGAAACCTTTGTCTCCTTTATGACCCTGAAAGCCTGGTGGGCCTTGGAAGCCCACATCTCCCTTTTCTCCTTTTGATCCAGCACTTCCTGGCGTTCCAGGTGGACCTTGTTCGCCAGTCACACCTGTGGTAAAAATTGAATGTGAGTAAGATGACATTGGTGACACATATTCAGCAGCAGAATACAGCTGTTGGTCCTATTTTAGAGTGGTAAATATAGTTATACTGCAGCATAGATGATTGTTATCAGTATTTCATTGCAATGATTCTCCAGCTTCTTTTCACCTCTAATCAAAAAACAAAAACAAACAAAAAAGAATCACAGCCAATCTGTTGTGGTTTACGAAATAAGTTTTTGTCTGCACTTCAATTAACAGCCACCATCATTAAAGGGAACAAAAATAAAAAATAGCCCACAAATATTTATTATAACTCTTTGAAACTGCCCCTTTATGCTTATTCCAGCCACGGAGTGTTCCCCCTGACCAGGCAGACCCGTGTCTTCCTTACCCGCTAACCAGCTTATCATATGTAGCACCCCCCTCCATATGGCTAGTCCATATGTTCTTATTGCCATCAAGTCTCCACTCTTGGGCAGCAGGTGGCCTTCATAGCGTCCTCCCCCTTGGGGGACTGGCACGCTTCCTACTGTCATATTCGTACTGTCGTATTCTAAAATCCCTAGTCTATATTAGCTAGGTAAAAGCTCATTACGGTCCCCAATCTAAATTTTTTTAATTATTCCCATGTAATGGTAATTAGAGGACCTAGGGGACATTGGAAGGTTGCGCTCTTGGTAATGCTTGTGCGCTCACGCTATGCTTGGCAAACTTCATATCAGGAGCGTGATGGGCTTAGCTGCTGTGGCGTTTTCCATACAGTCTCCTGTAGTCTGTTTACAAAAGCACATTGGAGTTCCCATATGAAGGGGAACGTCATGGTTACGTACGTAACCCACATTCCCCGAATAGGAAAAAGAGAGCTGAGTCTTCACTGCCACAGCAGCTGAGTCTTCAGCTGTTGGTGAGTGTACGGTCTTCAGCTGGCAAAAATCTAATGCTCGCTCTGCAGACGCCACTGATATACTCCACTAATGACTAATCAGTCGCACCTGCGGAGCCGAGCTCTGCCAACTCACTTGGCATTCATTGGCCCTATTTCTTTCTCTTTCTCTTCAGAGTGATTGGTCGTCTAGCGATCTCCTGTAGTTTGTTTAGAGACGCACATCTCCGTTCCCTATTTGGGGAACGTGGGTTACGTAAATAACCAGGACGTTATGCTGGCATAGGTAGCATTTGCACAACTAAGCTCATAAAACAATTTTCTGATTTTCCAAACAAAGCAAACTCTTGTAAACAAACTAAAGTGTGCACCAAATGTGTAAATGTGAAAGCCCCCATTAGACTACGAACAAGAAAATAATTCTGTAACAGAAAATCCTTGTATGCTGAGTTGTTTAGGCTTCACCTTTTTCTCCTGGTTGCCCATGATCTCCTCTGTCCCCTTTAGGCCCCTCCATGGCTTGTCCTGGAAATCCTCTCTCCCCAGGTCGACCTTGATCCCCTGGGAATCCTGCCAGACCCTTATCACCTTTGGTTCCAGGTATTCCTGGACTCCCAGGAATGCCAGGAAGACCAGGGTTGCCTTTGTCACCTGTGTGGAGACAAGGATATGATTTTATTAATTACTAATAATTCTATTTAATTACTTGTGATAACAATATGTCTATAATTTTAATTGAAAATAAATAACTAAAATGTATTCATTCTTAAGCATGATTTATAATTCTGTGTCACGTGATCACTGTACCCTACAATGCATACCATGCACATAGCCAACGTCTTTGTGAGCATGTATACTTCTGCATTCTGTTTGTTTTGCTTTGGTAATAACACTTCCGAAATGCTAGTAGGTAGTGGGGTTTCTATGTTCTACTTTGTCAAGTTTCTTTGCCGGTGTTTTGGATTTACGCTGGAAATGCGAGCAATGCTACTGTTAGAGAAGTTCAAACTTGCACTCAATCAAGTATGAAAGAGGCAGGATCTAGCAAACGTTTAACAATTTTTATCATAAGATAAAAATAAAACAAAAGTATGCTTTTATGGCTCCTCTGCGGGACTTAAGACTTGTTAAACACCCCCTCTCCACTCCATCACAGATCTTGCACTCTGCACCATCACGACGTGAATGAATTTTTTTGAGAAGTATAAAAGCTGCGTTGGATTTACTATGTGGACTCGATGCAGAAGTATAAATTGGCTTTAAGCATAACCTAATTATTGGGGATCTGATTCTGACCTTTGCCGCCAGGGTCTCCACGAGATCCAGGCAATCCTATCCCAGGTACACCTGAAGAAAAACAGTTGTTTGTCTTTAGATCAATTGGTTTATTTAACTAACCTTGCATATGACCAAAATGTGTACTTAAAACTGTGTATAAGGATTTGCACAAACAAATCATGATACATAAATTTAACCATACACATACAAAAATTGCATATTATGGGTGCCCTTATAAACAAGCTATGGTAAAATGTATATGTGTGCATATTTAACCTAAAATATATATAAAACAGTCGAAGATGTGTTACAACCTGAGCATTTAATACAGCAGTTTTTTAATTTCAGAGCTAAAGAATCTTACCAGGCTCCCCTCTCTCTCCAGTGAATCCAGGAATGCCATCTTGCCCTGATTTACCTTTTTCCCCAAGTGTACCTGGAGGACCCTGTAGACCAGGCTCACCTATTCACACAACACACACATGCACACAAATCACATTAGGATTTTCACCATCAAATGTAAAGTATGTGACCTTTCTGAAGCTTACTGTAATGCATATTTGTAAGATGGGTTCTACCTTTAGCAGAAACCTTTTGAAAGTGCATTAAAATTTATGAATGGATTTACCTGGACGTCCCGGACTCCCAGGTTCTCCTGGGGACCCTGGCAACCCACCAACACCTTTCTCACCAGGCTTCCCTGGACTACCTGCCCAGGATATAATATGGTTGGTACATAATAGTTCATTATAACAAACCACAGCATAAGTGAATTAATAACACATGCTGATAACAAGTACATGTACGTGTAGTATGTATAAGTTGCTGTAATGATCTTGCCTGGGTAACCAATCAATCCTTGGTCTCCTTTATGTCCTTGAGTTCCAGGAGTTCCTGGGATACCCATTGTACCCTTCTGTCCCTTCTCTCCAGAGTCACCAGGGAATCCAGGGGAGCCTATATTTCCCTTTAAGTTTGAGATCAAAAATTACATTCCTTCATATTTTTAAAGTGCAAGTTTTTACTTGACTCTTCTACTGATGCAACAACACAAACCTTTGTGCCAGGAGGACCAGGGATTCCTATTCCTGGTTCACCGGGATCTCCTCTATCTCCTTTGGAGCCATCAATACCCTTAAATCCAGGGTGACCCGGTGAACCACCAACACCTTTAACACCCTTTGGACCCATTGAACCTAAAGAAAACATAAAATGCTCATTAAGGCTGTTTCCACTTAATATTAATGTGTGTTTTCAGTAGTCCGATCACAAGTGGTCATCCAAGACTCATTACCATTTCTGTTTGGTATTAACATGATTACATGTGTGTTTGGATTTCATTGAGACCCTTTTCTCTTATTTCATCATGCTATGTCATGTTCAATATCATGGTCAAGCACATACTATTGAATGAATAAACCCATGTATTATTATTTTTTTCATAAGGGATCAAGAAAGTAAGCAAATGAGACTATGGTAACTATGATTTTGTTAATAATTTGCATGCTTTTTTTACATGTTTGTTTTACAACACAACAAATAATGAATACCTTGTTTTGGTCTTCTTTCTCACAATATTTCCCACAATATGTATGCATTAAACCACATGAGAGTAATAATTAAGAAATTATTTAAAAAGTGAAACCATACATTTATAAGTATTATTTATAAGTATACATTTATTTATTATCCTTAATTTAAAAACCTGGATACCTGGGTATCCCATGTCTCCCCTAGGACCTGTATCTCCAGGTTCTCCAATGCTTCCTGGCTTCCCAATGATTCCGGGGTCTCCTTTATCACCTGCAACGCATACATCATAGTACTCAAATTGATTGTATGTTCCTATAATAATAACATTATCAAATAAAAGTGAATAATATCCATCTATTTTTTTACTTCGTATGATTGCTTTTGGGACAAACCTGGCTGTCCAGGTAACCCTGGCATTCCATCTTTTCCTGGCATACCAGGGTCACCAGATGTTCCAGGAAACCCCTGTTCTCCAGTAGGACCAGGATCACCTGCAGAACAAGGTTAAAACAAAACATAAAGTCTAATGAGCTTACAGATCACAGATAAAAAAATAAATAAATTTTTAAAAAAGTTAAATCTGAACATATTTAATTCAACTATTTCTATCCCAGCAAACAGTCAAATAAGAGCTTCAACAAGCCTCTGCACATTTCAGTATTTCATACTGTATAATGTGAAAAATGTCAACTTTTTTATGCTTTGGAAGTGGTATTTGCTAATTTAAATAAAAAGTAGGCACAGAGTTGCTCAAAGTTACACTTGCTTGATTTTACAATATGTCAAGAAAAATTATTGTTTATTTTAGTAGAAAGCAAAAAGATTATTGTATTGTAAACAAAAGAATCAAATCTTTTATTCTTGTATGAAACAATTATATTGGATTTAAAAAAAAAATATTTGTATACACGAAAAGATACTTTGAGAAAAATATAAATATCCTTTTGCAATGGCATACGATTTTGTATTTATTCTAGATTAATTCTTCCTTTCTGTACCTCTGTCTCCTATGTCTCCTTTATCCCCTTTCATGTGCTCCATGTCCACATCAGTCATATTTCCAGGTGGCCCCTGTAGACCCGGCTCTCCTCTCTCACCCTTGGTTCCTAAATCACCAAAGACTCCTCTGATCCCAGGCACACCTGGGTCACCTGAAAGACCCACAACAATGTCATTAATAATGCCATGATACTGTAATAAGAGAGTAACACAACAGTTAATTTTTCAATCCAAATAATAAGAATTGTTTCTATTGTGCGTTCACATACCCTTTTGCCCAGGATCTCCAGGGTTTCCAACTACACCGTGAAATCCAGGTGGTCCTGTCATTCCCATGATTCCAATTTCTCCTTTTTGGCCTGAAAAACAAAACTCAAATATGAATCGTTTTAAGCAACAAAAAAAAAACTGCTGCATGTGCCATTAGATGGCAACAAGAAAACACTCACCACGTTCGCCTGAAAAGCCATCTTTTCCAGGAATTCCTGGCTGCCCAGGCAAACCCTTTGATCCTGGTAGACCTGGGACACCAGGGCTACCTCTGTCTCCTGGAGGGCCAGGCATGTCCAGACCAGGTTGTCCTTGATAACCCTTATCACCCTTTATTCCGGTCCGGCCTGCAACATCACAAAGACTTGTCAAAAACTATGTAAAATTTGAACATCTAGGCATGTAAGTGTGGGTGCTAGTTAATATAAACATCTCACCAATGGGTCCAGGGCCTCCAGATGGCCCCATTGGTCCAGGAGCTCCAGGTTCTCCAAGTCCTGGAGGACCTGGTGGCCCCAGTGCACCATGGACTCCAGGTGGTCCAGGGTTTCCTGCAAAAGTCGAAATTTATCAAGAGCTATTATACAGTAGCACCTCTAATAACCCCCCACATTGTTGTAAGCCATCACTCCAACACAGTCCTATAATAATAACAATAATAATAATAATAATAATAACAATAATAATAATTATAATAATAATAATTTATAATAATAATAACAACAACATTGTCTGTACTAATCCTTTAATACTGGTCTAACACATTATTACAGTGGAAAAGCAGATGCTCTGTCAGAACTGGGCAACAACAAAACTGCACCTAATTGCCTGAAACAAAATCATTTTCTTTTCAATGTCCAAACTCTTTTATCTGCTAAAAGCTCCTTATTCACTTGTAAAAAAAGAATATTATACATTTGACAAATAATCTATTCAAAAGTATTATGACAAACCATCATATAACTGTACCTTTAAGTCCTTGAGGTCCAGGTGGCCCAGTACGTCCTTCTGTTCCAGGAACCCCTGGCATTCCAGAATGACCCTTTTCGCCTGGAAATCCTGGAACTCCTGGTTGACCTGTGGAACCCTTAGGACCAGGAAGACCCCTGCCAGGTTCACCCTATACATGATACAGCTCATAGTCAATGAACAAAATCAAATAATTTCTACTGTCTATAAAAAGAGCCATAAATGAAAATCTGAATGACATCCACCATCATACTTTTTGACCAGGTGTTCCTGCACGACCAGGCAAGCCATCCTGACCTGGTTCACCAGACTCTCCTGGAATTCCACCTGGCCCTGGAATCCCAGAGTACCCTAGCAGAGGAAAAGATGATCAGTTAGAAAAACATCTAGATAAATGAAATAACTGAAATATAATATGACACCAATTTATGCAAAAGTCATTTTCACTAAAGTCAGCAACACTAATAGCTAAAAGTTTTGTCAACCTAGTCCTCTAGAGCACAGGTGTCAAACTCCTGGAGGGCTACAGCTCTGCACAGTTTAGTTTAAACCCTAACTAAACACACCTGATCAAATTGATTGAGTTCGTTAGGCATGTTTGAAACCTACAGGTAAAGCCGTGGTCACACTGCACTTTTTGCCCGATAGAAGACTTCATATGCATGCAAATTTGACAGACTGGAAATGCAAGCTCGTGCGTCAAGTTTTGCAGTTCGCTGCGTTGCAAAGTTCAAACTTGGTGAACTCTGACCTTCAAGATCGCATCACGTGACTGCGTGAGACCAATCGAAAATCAAAACATGACCTCTCTGGACAGAAATTTTAAATATGGATCAACCTCTCACTTTTTTCAATGTCTAATCATCTTGTTTAATCCCACCCCTTTTCGCAGCGCCATATGACAGAATTGTGCATGCTCAAACTCTAGTGTGACTGTGGCATAAGTGTGTTGAAGCAGGGTTGAAGCTAAACTCTGCAGGGCTGCGGCCATTGAGGAAGGAGTTTGACACCCCTGGTCTAGAGATTTTACCTTGTGAGTGATTATCACCACACAGCATAGTCATGATTTCTACATCACGAAGGGAACCCACTTTTAGAAGCATCTATTTGCTAGTTTCATTAACTCCTATTGCTTGCTGAACTGGTGCTTTTACTGGAGTTTTACTAACCAAGGTTTAATTGCTAGTATTAAGAATTCTCTCGGGTTACAGTTTACAGTTTAAGAAAAAGTGTTATTCAGAATCCATCCCATCTCGGTGACATTATTAATATCAATCTGTTATCATCAGTAATATCAGTTTGCATTTGCATTTTGCAGCTATCATCATTGCATTTCATCTTTATACATAAATAGACTTCTACAGCTTGCCATATGCAGTTTACCTTTTGGCCCTGGGGGTCCTGGAAGTCCAATTCCTGGCAGTCCAGGGTCACCTTTGTCTCCAGGAAATCCTGGAACTCCACGTTCACCTGGAAATCCTCTATCACCTAGGCAACAAAGTGTAAGATACGTCAACACAACCAACTCTGCCTTGTAGAAGGGATTGCCGTTATTGAGAAGGATGACACATAATCATATCCTTTGAATTTACCTTGAAGACCAGGCCTACCACTCTCTCCACGAGGCCCAGGGGCACCCTGTGGCCCAGGTAAACTTATGACTTTACCAGCTTCACCTTTAGCTCCTTCAAAAAAATAAGGATTAGTGCTTTATTAAAGAACAGAAAACAGATCTCTGGATAAACTCTAAATCACTGACCTTGTAGTCCTGGCCTTCCTGGTGCACCAGGGAATCCTGCAGAGCCCTTATCCCCAGGTTCACCTGGCCGACCTATACCTGGTTCACCTGGGGGACCTCTCTCACCTGGAGGGCCGGGAATACCAAAATCTCCGTCTGGGCCACGATCACCCTTAATTCCAAATGTCGCCTAAACATAGAAAATATAATCAAAATATCAGACATTCCATGAATAATAAAACATTAGAGAAGAGACAACAGGACTTGGTGTACTGTAAATTAGACTCAAAAAAGAAATATGACTGTTTTGTCAAATGTCTCAGAGTTAGTACTTACAGGCTCTCCCTTGGTTCCAGGTTGCCCTGGTCGTCCATCTTTTCCTGGGAGCCCATCAACCCCTGGGAATCCTCTGTCTCCAGAAGTACCAGGTAGGCCCTTATCTCCCTTCAGCCCAGGAGCCACAAATATATCACCAGGTTCACCTTGAGCACCAGGTTTACCCACTAAACCTGGAGCACCATTCAAACCCTACAAATTGTACAAAAATATGCAAAAAAGGGATTTGTAAGATTCCAAAATGTTTACAGTATATCTACATTTTTATTTTGCACAAAGTAAAATTTATAAAATATAATTTATATTTGTTGTGAATTTGTTGTGAACAGAAAATTAACTTACAGCATTTCCAGCTGGCCCACTGGATCCTGGCAAACCTTTCTCGCCTTTATTACCTGCTGGTCCAGGAAAACCTGAAATAAAAACATCCAACATTATGCATAAATTAAGAAAAACCAAATATACCAAAACAAAGCCTTGCTCATTGCTTCTTACCTTGTGGACCCTTTGGACCTTGAGGACCAGGCAAACCAGGGGGCCCAAAACCATTGCACTCTGTGCATGTTTCGCCTTGATCACCTGTATGAGTAGAACAATTCAGAACCAATTTATAGGAATCAAAACTACAGTGAACAAATAAATGACCTGAATTACTCTCTCACCTTTCTGTCCCACCTCTCCTTGCAACCCTGGAGGTCCCGGAGGGCCTGGAGCTCCTTTTGTAACATCACATTCTTCATCTAAAATAATAATGCAATGTCACTCTGAACTTAATAATGAATGGAACAACACAAGCCTCTTCACACATTGTGCCATCTGCTTTGCACTTACAAACAAAACTATGAAAAGTTGATATCAAAACTTGACATTTGTGTTTATTATGTTCTTACTGATAAGTCCTGGTGGTCCAGGTGGGCCAGGTTGCCCATCAGTTCCTTTGGGACCTTGCAAAGACAGTCCATCGGCTCCTTTATCTCCTTTCTTGCCAATCTCTCCAGGGAAGCCAGGTGCTCCCGGAGGACCCTCAATATATCTTCCTGCAGTCAATCATGATCATAAGGGAAAGAATTATTATTGTAAACTACTACAAAACGCTAACCTAATCCTTTCAAAGGGTTTTTCTCTCACCTGGAGGACCAGGAACTCCTGGCTCTCCGCGATAACCTGATGAATGTAAAAGCAGATGAACAGATAAAGAGACTGAGCAATCTGACAAAGACAACCACATACTGATAAAGAAATTATACAGACATCACCTGTTTCTCCTTCTGCTCCAGGGAGGCCTGGAGGACCAGGAGGGCCAGGAGAACCAGCACCCTGCAAGTTAATTGTTATAATTTGTCTCTACCAGTCTATAACATGGTTATAAGTGCATCAAGCATGAAAGCAGTGTACGACTTGTTATCCTTCAGTACAGTTTTAGATGACAGATTTAGATAACACATACAAATCCTGGTGGTCCTTTTTCTCCTTTGTCACCCTGAATGAACAAAAATTGTAGGTAAAATAAATTAAATAGATCAAATCATTTATATCTATCATGGCCTTTAAAGAAGAAATTTCTTACCTTGAGGCCATCAAGCCCAGAATTACCAGGGAAACCGATTTCCCCCTATTACAAAAGTATTCAAAAATAATAAGTCTGGCCAAAGTATTTGAAATGAAATAGAAGTAGGTAACATTACACTTGATCATGAGATCTGAAATCTTTATCCAAGATCAGCATACTCTACCTTTTCTCCACTCTGTCCATCTTTTCCTGGTTTTCCCTTTGAAAAAAAAAACATCAATCAAATATTTCTGCTTACATGGAAGGCCAATATGCTAAGTAAATAATCTCAAATCATTCTGTAGAGCATAATTACAACTATAGACTTGTTTCAAACAGATGTTTCCTATGATATTTCATTGCATCCAATAATGTTAGTTAGCTCTCAATTTACAGAAGTCATGCTAAAATTAATAAGCATTCATTAAACCCTTTATAAATCTATATAAATCGTGTAGAAAATAAGTTGTCATTCACCCCATCGTAGTAATAAAAATTATTGCATGAAATAAAACTATACATTTTATATTGTACATTTATATAGCAGATTTTTTAACAAACTCAAGACTTCCTAATCTTTAAACCATGCAATAAAGCAAAAGAAACACATTTCTTTAATTCAACTTTTCTTTTGACCCAATTTCCTGATGATATAAATAAAAATGTTAGAAAAGACATTGAATTAGTGACACAAAATAAAATACATTTTGAGTATACACAGGCCAAACCACTGCTGCTGCACAGTTTAGTGTAATCTTAGGTAAGTGTGGTGAAGGAAGTAGAGTTGGAACAAAATTCTGCAGGAATGCCTGAGTTTGACACCCTTACCATAGAATTTGAAACATAAAGCCGACAAATTAATGATTGCATGTATTGTTTAGATAGACATGCAAATGTGTTCTTGTAAATGTCACTTACTATTGGTCCCGGTGGTCCTGGTTCGCCTTTAATTCCATGCTGATGTGGTGCACAGAAACCCTTGGTGCAGAGGGCAAAAACAAAATGAATTGTTATTCCTATTCCTTAATATTTTTAGACAAAGATTTGAACACCAGAATCACCAGAGATCAGATATGCACAGACAATACATACTAGTTATATATATATATATATATATATATATATATAT
>CAIGQW010054217.1:442593-456974 GCA_903798125.1 Danio choprae | reverse complement strand
TTTTATTTTATTTTATTTTATTTTATTTTATTTTATTTTATTTTATTTTATGAAGCCACCTCCCCTACTAGCTTTCTGAGAATGAAGTCAAGTCTTATTATACCTAGAGCCATTTCTGATCTAAAATAAAATAAATAAATAAAGCACTGTGCCTTCAGTTTACAATAATATTAACACAGGCATTCTCTCTGAGTCATCCTTCTGTGATTGACAGGGCAGATGTCTGTCTCATGCATTATGGGCCAGTAGAGCTGGCCGAGTCCCAGTTAGCAAGACCAAATGATCCGCTATGGGTACTGCCTAGGCTCCAGCCCACATTCCTGCAGAGAAAGCCTGGGATGTGGGATTCCCTGTGTGCCTTGGCTTTTCCCCCTCAACCCAATATGAGGCAATCAATACCTCTGACAGGATTTATGACAGTGAGAGGGAACAAGTACATTGTGAGAGCACACAGATAATTTTTTTTTTTCAATTTATCACCAACATGTTTATATATATATATATATATATATAAACTTATAGTACTCGTCCATTTTGCAAGTGGTTGATAGATATTTAGATATGATAGACATTTCTACTGAGTGGTACATTTCAGTATAGTACAGTACAGTATGCGCCACACAGTGCCATGCATTTTATAGATCTAAACATAAGTTTCTATCAGGGTACGCACACCGGTGCCGCAAGTTGGTGGCTGTCCGAGGCGTCCAGCTACGACTCAGGATACTGTTCATATTTCTGGCGCCATAGCGCGCCATCTGCATTGTTTCATTTTAAATAACATGCGAATGTGCGCGTTTGTTATGTGTTACTTCCAACAGTCATAAGCGCTTCCAGTGGCGCATCCAGTGTGACCCCTTTAACTCCACATTTTAGGTAATGCACTATTGTGCTAGGTACCCTTACAAAAGGGTTCCCAAAAATAGGTGTGGTACTGTCCGCTATTTTGGTACAATTCACAGTGAAAATAGAAGTAATTATGTACAGTACCTTACTGTACTGTACTGTACTGAACGTTATCACTCAGATGAAAAGACCCATAAAAACACCATTGTTAAATTATAATATGTGACTGTTGAGATTTTAATTCTGAAATGTTGATGAATAGTCTAAGGGTGAGCAATCATTTTCAGGGAAATACACAGCTAAAGCAGTTCCAAGAAGATATTGACCACTTTTTTTTTTCAATTCCATATCATTTCACCAAAGTATTATCTTTCCTGCACTCTCTCCCATACAAATGCATAGACATATGGTACACGTGCACAGAAAAAGTGTTATAATCAACGGTCCATGACTTCATTGATAAAACATTTTGTTCCTTAACTGAAAAGTCATACAACATATCTAGTAACTGTGATATTTGTGATGCGGTTAAACTTACAATTTTGCTTTTTGTAAAGACACTGCTGGTAAACACAGTTGAGAGATGAACAGGGTTTAGGGATGAACTCCCATTCAGACAACTTCCCTGTGTTCCCAATGTATCAATGTATCCCAATGTATCATGGGGGCCCAAAGTGTCCATCAGTTGTTTCCGTCAAAATCCTTTATTCTGAAGGGCCCTTCAAAGTCAACAGTTTTGTGCACTTTAGTTACCCATAGCAGATATATCCTGTTTGGAATGCACTTTAGAAAGGTACAAGCAGGTGAGTGTTTATCAAGGCAGGAGCAAAACCTTGCAAGATTGGTGCTCTTCTAGACGGAACCTGCCTACTCCTTAACTGTAATGGCCTTATGGAATTAGTAACAAATACTCAAGGGAGGTCTGTACACCTATTCTACACTGAACATGTCACATTTAGTTAAAGAACTCCAAAATTGTTCCTCTAATCATCAAATCAATAAATGGTCCGATTTAAGAATGAACAAAGTGTTGTTGATGAGTTTAAAGTGTTTGAAACATTATATTGAAAAAGTAAATTGAAAACATAATAGAATAAATATAAGAGTATAACAGTATATTGAAAAAATGTGATCTGCAGTATATTACTATATTATTACAAATGAAATATATAGACTTCATCTAAGCCACAAATAAACAGTAATTTCACTAAAAGAAAATACACAATACATATTCCAAGCCTATGTTGGAATATTATTAGCATATGTTAACAAAGATTGAGGTTAAATATAGTGTAATTTAATAGAAAATGATGTGAGTGGGACTGGTTTGTGTCCTGAGCTAGTGTGCATACTCTCATAGAAAACAATGTGTTCAAAGTGTCGTACTCTGCATTCGTTGTATGACTGTGGACAAAACACGACAAATTTCTTGAAACCAAACATTTGGACATTGTCTTGAGGTGTTGTACTTTACATAAATTAAGTAATTAAATCAGAATATTCGGGGCCTCGCAGTGGCGCAGTGGGTAGCATGATCGCCTCACAGCAAGAAGGTCGCTGGTTCGAGCCTCGGCTGGGTCAGTTGGCATTTCTGTGTGGAGTTTGCATGTTCTCCCCGTGTTGGCGTGGGTTTCCTCCGGGTGCTCCGGTTTCCCCCACGAGTCCAAAGACATGCGGTACAGGTGAATTGGGTAAGCTAAATTGTCCCTAGTGTATGTGTGTGAATGAGTGTGTGTGGATGTTTCCCAGAGATGGGTTGCAGCTGGAAGGGCATCTGCTGCGTAAAACATATGCTGGATAAGTTGGCGGTTCATTCTGCTGTGGCGACCCCAGATTAATAAAGGGACTATTTTCCTGGGAATGGAACCCATGACCTTGGCATTGTTAGTTCCATGCTTGACCTTTTGAGCTTCAAGAAAGCACAAGCTGTGTGTTAATGTGCATTTTAAAGTATCGCATGAGAAATGAGTGATGAAAATGCCAAATTTCAAATAAAAAATTCCTTATTTCCCAAATAGTAAAATAATACTCGCTTGGGGTGGTTTTAGACTTTAGAAAAAGGATTCATGTGAATTATAGGAGATGGAAACACATTTGTCTTCACCATTATGCCTGCCTTGTTCACTATTAGTTACTACCCAAATAGCACACGCGTCGCAGAGAGGTCTGGTGGACATCCGCATTTTCATCTGGGAGACGTCTTATTTAGGGCATTTGCTCATCTGGAAAACGTCATATAGACATCCTTGTCAGACATTCAACAACATGAGGTTTTTTTTTTCCCTTCACTTCGTCAATTGGTGAAGTTTTTTTTCCTCCACTGTTGCCACTGGCCTGCTTGGATTTGTGGAGCTGCGCTTCGGTGGATTTGCTCTTCAGTGTTTGAACTTTCACCAGTGAAACTTAAGCCACACTGAACTGAACTAAACTGAACTGAACTGAACTAAACTCAAAAATGTGGACTTTAATTGAACTTGTTAAGCTGCTTTGACACAATCTACATTGTAAAAAGCGCTATATAAATAAACTTGAATTGAATCTATGCAATGCATCGCAGATGTTCATTATGTTAGGTCTGTGAGACATCTTATTTATGTAGCAAAGACGTGGTTTTTAAATTTTTTTATTTAGACATTCCCTCATCCATACTGCTATAAATAACAGTAACAGTTACACTGATTATACATCCGTCTACTGATTATACATCCGTCAAGTATTTTCCACTCAAAAATAATACAAGATTAGAGGTAAAGAAGAAGCCTCATTAACAAATAAAAACGTTCGATCGAATATGATGTTTAGCAGATGTTACGATCTTTCAAAGACGTCTCCGCGACGTACATGTGCTATCTGGGTAGGTAACAAATACTAGTGTCAGTTGCTCTACAACTTCAAATTCACATTTGAGGATTTTCCCCTTTTTTTGTGAACTTTGAAAAGATTTGCTTCACGTTAGGATTGAAACCCAGCTACAGTGAAGTCCTGGGTATTTTTTTCCTTCCATGCTCCTCTTCATCTCAAAGTACCCTCAACCATGGATGAGTGCAGATGGGCGAATTCGACACATGCATTATCGACAAGGACTTCTGTTTGAACATTTACCTCCCATCTGCACTCTTGTACATGTGGACAAAAACTGTGCTCTGTGTTGACGTCCACAGAATCTTCTGATGATAAAAACTGTGTCATGAAACACACAGAATGCACACAGCTGAAGTACATGGTGGGCTTTACACATGCCTCCCCATTTCAGCAGTATTAGCAAATACACCGCTGAGCTAATCCAATAAGCAAAGACTTGACATAATGGCAAAACGTATTTCACTCTGCGGGCAGCGGATCAATAGGTTAAGGGCACAAGTGCGGTGTTTCCCCCAGGACCACCCAGAAAATAATAGACTTACAGCCCATTAAAAGGCTTTTTACAAGCTGTGTGTGTGCGGTCGGATTACTGCATGTTAAAGAGTATAACATTTCACATTATATTTCACTGTCCTAAAATGATGGTCAGCGGTAATAGAATGTACTTTCCTTCAAACAACACATTACCGAGATGATTTTATACTCAGCTATCCCAAAGAAGCGATTACCATAATCACAAATTGCCACCTGTTTCAATGTAGTAAAGCAAGGCGAGCACCAAGCAGTAGTTCATGAACTGGGAAAGTCCAGGTTTTTTTTGAGATGAAGTTTGGAGATACACCAATGGAAATTCTTTCCCAGGCCCTGTGAACTTAACAACAGACCTCTTGATAGGTCATGATTTCTCGGTTTAGCTTGGGGCTTCAGCTGACACTCAGTCAAAGGGAAAAATACAGTACGTGGGGGGATGCACTTACGACTATTACTAAAATGTCACTGAATTGATTTTAGGATAAAAAAATGTTAATAGGTTATCCGATGTTTGAGGGTTCACTTTAAGTGCGGTTTATCTCATTTACATCAAGAATCCGGATTGAAAAGGTTTCGTTAAAAAGAAGGCGATGTGTGAACTTTATAAAGACATCATTTTCTCTTTCCAAAGTTCTCACAATTTGAAGCAAAGGGTTTCCATGACTGTACTATTTCTGTTTGCAATTATTTGTGCCGAGCTCCAAACATGACATGTAGGGGTACAATAGATATTACGGCCTAACAGTAAATCTAGACCAATTGACTGATTCATTGCCTGAATAATTGTTTACCCGTTCTGTTTTGGTTAATTGTGTCCAAATTAATTTAAAATAATTATAATAAGTTGTAACTGTGATGGTGACACGGTGGCTCAGTGGTTAGCATTGTCGCCTTACAGCAAGAAGTTCGCTGTTAGTTTCCCCCACAGTCCAAAGACATGCGGTACAGGTGAATTGAATAAACTAAATTGACCTTAGTGTATGTGTGTAAATGGGTGTGTATGGATGTTTCCCAGTAGTGGGTTGCATCTGAAAGGGATCTGCTGTTTAAAACATATGCTGGATAAGTTGGCGGTTCAATCCGCTGTGGCGACCCCTTATGAATACAGGGACTAAGCCGAAGGAAAGTGAATGAATGAATGTACCTGTGATTATTATTTAACAGAAAAGCCATGGAAAAATATATATATTCATGACCACAATATCTAGTTTTCCTTTCATGTAATTTGCAGGTTTTCCTACATTTGTGACCCTGGACCACAAAATCTGTCTTACTGTATGTTGCATGGGTATATTTTTGCCAAATATTCGGCATATTGATATAGTCAAATATATGTATTATATAGATCCATTTTATTCCAAAAATCATAAGAATATTAGGTAAAGAATATGAAACATGTGGATATTTTGCAAATGTTCTACTGTAAATATATCAAAACTCCATTTTGAGTAGTAATATGCATTGATAAGCCCTTCATTTAGACAGCTTTACAGGCAATTTTATCAATATTTAGTTTTTTTTTTTTAACCCTCAGATTGTAGATACTCAAATATTGTTCAGCCAAATATTGTCCTATCCTAATAAACCCTAATATCAATGCAAAGATTATTTATTCAGAATTAATGTGATGTATAAAATCTCAATTTCCAATAAAACATTAATTAATTCATTCATTTTCTTTTCTGCTTAGTCAATCTGGGGTCGCCACAGCAGAATGAACCGCCAACTTCCAGCTGCAACCCATCACTGGGAAACATCCATACCCATTCACACTCATACACTACGGACAATTTAGCTTATCCAATTCACCTATACTGCATGTCTTTGGACTTGTGGGGGAAACCGGAGCACCCGGAGGAAACCCACGCGAACACCGGGAGAACATGCAAACTCCACACAGAAACGACAACTGAACCAGCCGGGGCTCGAACCAGCGACCTTCTTGCTGTAAGGCGATTGTGCTACCCACAGCGCCACCGTGCTGCCTCAATTTCCAAAAAAAGACAAAATAAAAATCACACTTATGTTTTGTGATCCAGGGTCACATTTATTATTATAAGGAGTTATTAAAGGAACATTCTGGAGCTGACCATAGCTAGAAATATTTCAGTATATTAATTTTCACACCATGCATGACTTTTCCAGGCCTGTAAATCTACTTGGCTGACAAATGTACATGCTAGTGCTTTATGAGCCTATGCAATATTTTCTAGAGAGAGGAAAACAAATAAAATCTGAGAATAAGAAAGAAACATTAAGGGCAAGGGCAACTGGGATTGGGTCAGATAAAGGACTGTTGCTTCCTCTGCACTGGCATTCCATCCACCCTCTCTGGAGAGATGCTGGAACAGAGCGATCTGGCGTAGGCGGAAGAGTGTGTAAGCCTAGTCATGTCCGTCAGGAGTTTTTTTCCCTCCAACTGGACCTCATCCATCCACCTCCTCCCCACTCGCTCTCTCTCACACCAATCACCACATGTGCGGTTTCCAAGAATTAGACAGACAACCCACCCACCAGAAACTTTCACGGGCAGCCAGTCTCAAGGGCCTGAGAGATACGCAGCAGCATATAAGTCAACGGAGGAATTTCTTTCACTGTCAGAGGACGTGATAAGACTGATTGCAGCACATAAAGCTGTGCATTAACTATGTGAAGCATGACAGGAGAGTGTGTGTATTTAAAGACATCAGAATTAGATTTTTATGGTTTTAGGGTGTAGATACTGTATAGTTAATGTTCTGCATTTTAATCTGTCTAGTGTACAGCTCAGCATGTGAGCTTTTCAGGGTTTACTTCATCAACCGTGAGCATGTTCGCTGTACTACCAAACACATTTTTGGAAGGCTCCAATCTTTTGCATAGATTTTGCTTAAGCTTAAGATTTTAGGTAAAAAAAACAAAAAACAAGTAAAAACTGTTTATCAATATGACGTCAACATCAAAACGTCCATTTGACATCAACACATTTATGCCCTTTTGACTACCAAAATAAAGAGACAAAAGTATTATAATATAAGAAAAGGTTTATTCCAAATGTTCACTGGATTTTGTATCCCTCCACCTTGATGTCAAAACTACATGTAATTGACATTTAACATTGGCATCAATTTAAATTTTAATTATATTCGAATCAAATTATTGATGCCTATAATCAGATACAAATGGAAATATAAAAGCATTTTTAATTGAAAGAATTGGAGGATGCTAAAAACGAATATAGTATTTGGTGTAAAAACCTTTTAAAAATGCTTGTAATATGCTTGTAACGCTATATAATATAGTATTACAAGCAATTTACAAGCATTTTTTAAAAATCCCGATGTTTTTGACTATGCAAACCAAAGGTTTTTCAGGGTTTCAACACAACCATGAAGGTTATTTACATAAATACTGGATGGCAGTCTTACTGATCAAGACAATGTAAGTAGGTGTAAACTGGCCCTCCAATTATTTTACAGGGTGTGTCTTTCACACTCTGTGGTTTTGGAGGTATTGCACATCTCAGTTAAGTTTACAGAGTTCACCTTCATTTACTTTGGCTGTTTTCTGCACTGCACTCAAGAGGGGGAATCTAATCTGTGCTCGCTTTAATGAAATGAGTTAACTACAGGAAGAGTGCTTGGGGCAGTCCCACTAATCTGATATGAACTGGAGACACGTGAGACCATGAGAATCACAACTGATAAACAAGCTTCTAAAAACATACTTATTCAACTAAGACTCACCAGTCTTCCATTAATGTATGAATAAAAAGTTTTTTAAACAAATAAACAAGCAATGAAGGCTATGTCTGTTCCGCTGAAACACACATAGATAATAAACTGCCTGTTTAAAAGAAAAGTCACACTAATATTTCATTGGACTGCCTTTAGCTTTAATTATGACATGCATTCGCCATGGCATTGTTTCAATCTGCTTCTTCAAATTTCACATTTATTCCCGTCCAGAGTTGTTTTAATTTTTAGCCAAGATTTTGTATTGATGATGGAAGAGTCGGATCACTGCACAAAGTCTTTTCCTGGCACATCCCAAAGATTCTCAATAGGGATAAGGTCTGGAATCTCTGGTGGCCAATCCATGTGTAAAAATTATGTCTCGTGCTCTCCTAACCACTCTTTCACAATCTAAACCATCTTGAAAAATCATTATTTGTGCACATAACATTGCTGAATCGAGACCTGACCAATTACAGCATCTCCAGATCACATCCCTGCCTGCACAAGCTTGTTTGATAGGCACTAGGCATGATGGGTGCATCACTTCATCTGCCTCTGTTTTTACCCTGGTGCATCCATTACTCTGGAACAAGGTACATCTGGATTTGTCAGACCACATGACCTCCTTCTACTGCTCCAAAGTCCAATATCTATGCTCCCTAACAAACAGAAGTATTTTTCCCCAATTAGCTTCACTGATAAGTGCTTTTTCTAAGGCTACACAGCTGTTCAGTCCCAATCCCTTGAGTTCCCTTCACATTTTGCATGTGGAAATGCAATTAAACCTAGCCTGAGTTCTACTGTTGTTGTTTTTTATTATTATTTAAATTTGAATTCACCAGATGTTAGAGTGATCACCAATCTTGTTTATTCAATATTTTACTCCAACCACATTTCTTCCTCAAAGATGACGTTTCGCCATTATCCTTCCAGCTTTTAATAATTGGTTGGACAGTTCTTAAGCCAATTTAAGTCATTTTAGCAATCTCCTTTGAATATATCACTGTTTGATGTATGCCAATAAGAATTAAGAAACGAAAAGCTACTCTGCATAAGGTAAAAAATGACTTATCAACTGAAACATAATTATCCTTGCAGTGTTTTTGCATTACTTAAGGAAACTAATCAGTTTGTTTAGTTAAATCCAGATGGTGACTTTTATTTTGGGACAATGTATAATCAAATTAATTTGTTAGGAATATTCTTCACTTCTTGTATTTGCAAGAATAAGCCTGGTGAAACTGCTCAAAGGGTGAATGTTCCAAAAGCACATCTTTAGTCCTCATGAACATTTCATTTTACCAAATATTTAGACTCCCAAGAGGAAAAACAAACACATGATTTACGGTGAACCACGCTCACACGCCACCAATGTCGCAAGGATTTGGGCTGGATTCTGCAATACACATTAGTTCTTTTCCATCCATTTTACAGAACAATCCATATAAACTGATTGAGCTCAGAATCACGTTCACATTTCTAGTTGTTTGCACTTTTGAATAGGAATGTTTTGTTTTTAAATGAGAGATTAGCAGTTAATGTTAACTAGAAAAAGTAACTAACTAGATTTAATAAAATTCCCAGATTTTTCTTCTATTAACATTCCTCCAAAGCAAGGCAACAACAACAAATGGGTACACCTTTTGGTGCTTGTCACAGACAATGCAGAGTAAAAGTTGTTGTTCACGGGTTCTTGTTATTATAGTTGTTATAACAGTGTTCACAAACCTGACTTTTATACCACTCGCAAATGGCATCAATTACCTAACAGCACTGAGGCGACAGAGAGGCAACTGTGAGTGGCAAATAATGGCTGTTTCACTGGAAATTGACAAGAGATTACGGATTCACACACTTTCAGAGAAAATGCATGTCAAAGAACTGTGGATTATATGGGGGTCAAACATGAGACATCCACTGCACTTTCATTAATAGCAAATAAAAGTATTACAAGTCATTAATAATAAATACAAGTAAATGTATTTATTATTATTGAGTAAATATATATATATATATATATATATATATATACATATATATATATAACAAAATTGAGTAAATATATATATATATATAAAAATATAACATGATCACACCAGTTTTTATTAGATTTTAAAATATTTGTCATTTTTTGGATATGGGTATGGGTAAAACCTAGTGGTTTGAAAGAGATTTGAAAAGTATACCCTTTGAAAATGACAGTTAATTAGCATTTATTAATACATAAAAAAGGTATTTTGATTTGATATCAAAATAATTTTGTTTAACTAAGTAAATAAATAAGTGAACAAATAAATATACACACACATTAGACTGAATTACATGTTAGTGTGTGTCTTCTGTAAATCATCGGGAAAATTATTATAATATATACATATATATATATGATAATTCATCATCAAAATAATTTTTTTTCTGTTCTGGGACTTTTTTGGCTTTACTGCACTTTGAAAACCCAAATAAGTAAATACTCTTCAGACAGATATACTCCTACAGATATCTGCAGCATCAAGGGGAGTTTATTTATTCAGTTGATAAGCCTGCATGCATTCACGAATTCCACCAAACTGCCAAATGTAACACCTTTGTGAATCAATCATTGTCACAATAAATCATTCTGTTTTAGATCACCCAAACACCTGTCACTTCCCGAATCCTTGCTCTGCACGTGCTCCTAACCGAAACCCCGCCCTCAGCATCTCCACCCAATAAAAACACAAGACCGGTAAAATGCTCTTAAATTACTGCATCTATGACTTCATGCAACTATGTGCAGGAGAAAACATCAATTTCATTCTTGGTTTTGAGTAAATAATGTAATAAAACCCATTCAGGTATACTGGTTTCTTCAATTAAACTAATGGAAAACAAAGTCCAGATGGTTATGAATACATTTACACAAGTTTTGTGTTAACCATAACAATGTGCACACAAGCGTACAACAAGTTGAAAGAGAAGCCAAGGTTGTCTGCTGTTTTCCCACAATCTAGCCACAGAAAAAGGTAGATCTGGCTCACAAAGGCAGACATACCCTGCAAAAAACAGTACGCAAGCTAAATAAAATATTTAAATTTGTATTCATAAAACATTAGGTGAAAAGTACCTGGATGATTTACTAAGTGCACAAACGATGGACGCTTTACTAGGAGAGGATTTGTGAATGGAAGCGAAGCAATGCAACTGATGCCGTAGGTCACATGACAGTAATAGCATGACGAATGTCGGTTCAGATTACATACATATATATTCATATTAGGGCTGCACAATATATAGTTTCAGCATCAACACCACAATATGCAAATGTGCCCATATTTTGACATGCAATTTGTGGGGTCATCGCAAAATTTAACCTTTATTTGTATGTTTTTAAGACCTGTGACTGCAAGATTTCATGCGAATTTAAACCAAGAAGTTATAAAGAATTGAAACTTTAAGACGGATTATTTGTTTTTAATTATTTTTGCATAAAAAACTATTTATTTTGTATATTGAATTCCTGAACCTCAATACTGTTCCTCAGACTAACCATAAAACACGAAAATGTGCATCTTTGCTTAGTTGTATTCATCTATGCTTGTCATGTTTATTATGTTTTATGCTGATACTTCCCTACAAAATAATCCCAATCAATCTAAAAGGATTCATTGGTTCCGAATAGAGTTACAAGTCATCCTGTGAAATGATTTTATATTATAAATTATATAATATACATCACAGTATATCCATACTATATTGAACCTGATAGTGAAGTAAGATTCTAAACAAATATGGCACCAACTACAGAGTGGCCTTTACATGCTTTATGACACAAACAAAGGGAAATAGTTTCCTCATTTTATGCTTCCCATAATCATCAGAAACAGATCAGATGCATGTGCTTTTGTTCTATTGGATGTTTGTTTCCTTGTTGCATGGTGCTGATTATTTTTTTATTATATTAATTTAACTTTTATAACATTACTGGAACTCTTTTTTTTTTTCCTGTCACTGGTTTTATTTGTTTTATCATTATTTTATTTCAGTCAAGCAAATAAAGTACTTTTAAATTTAACTTAAAGGGTGGGGGTGGAAGTGAAGGAGTAATACAACCCCCAGATGAGACCAAAGAGGAGTGGCACATATAAACCAAGAGAAAAGCCACAGCAGAAATACACAATATACCAAGATTTATGTAAGCATCAAAAGTGAGATCAACACACAATCCCGTCAAATTCAAGACTACAAATTAATTTACCTAATTAGCAATTATATATATGCGGTTGTCATGTTAGAGATTGCATAAAGCATGGGGCACAAAATTCATTTTAGATGCAGACAGCTTTAAGACGTATTGATATCAATAGGTTTGCTTCGTAGAAGTAGTTAGTTTTGGTGGAAATTTGTCTAAGAATACACGTATGATGCATTCCAGTCTTTAACTTTATTAACATTCTCGCTTATAAACTAAAGTGGAACTTGAGCGCAAGCAAGTCGCGCGCAAGTTATACGCACTTATCTGTGCGCGCGACTCGAGAGCGTATAACGGAACTTTTTTTGTCCGAAATTGCGACATTAGTAAAACATTTATATTTATCATAACTTAGTTTTTCCTTTGGACTTACCTTAGCTGTACACTCGTCTATGTTCAAGAAGACTGCGAGGAGAAAAACAGTGACACATGGAAGCCGCATCTTCACACCAATGAATAATGTCCAAAAGGACACGATGATGACGGATTCTTCTCCGTTTCAAGCAATTCTCGCCTTCCTTCTTCCAGAGCCTGAACTATACGTTTGTCTGCATCTTTGTCCTAAACGTTATGTGGCTGTTGTTGAAAGTAAAGTCTTGTAGAAGAGCCCACCACACCCCCTGTCAGAACCACGACCACCCATCAGTACGCACCGACACAACCCTGTTTAGAACAACTATCACTCGCATTTCAACATTGTTAGGAGAAGTTTAAGTCTCGGAGATCTGTATTTCTTCTTAAAAATAAAGCTTTTGCAAGGTGGATTTTAGGTGAGGCGAGCAACTTTCCTGAGGCGTGAACGCGGAGCGCGTGCTACTGGAGAGTGCGAGATCTGAGGTAAACTTAAACCGTCACTTCACTGCAAGAAATAGCAAAAAATATCGCGTTTAAATGTCACATATCGTTATCAAACCAAATAATAACCAAATCGTCTGTTTGAAGTCATTTGACACATTAGCAGAGTGTGTCATGTAGGAGTCATAACGTGTAACGTGTATGTTAGCTTGTTTTTGTTTGCTTAGTAAACTGGTTTTAGAATTGATCGATGTACGCATCATGTTGAAAATGTTTACTCTTGGGTCATGACGGTATTTTAAGCTAATGGGAGGGTTTGATTATCTAGTTACAATGTTTAAAAACACATCTAAAAAATAGCTCTATATTTCAGCTAGGAGCATGAGATCTACAAAGATACATTGCTTAATATGTTGTCCATATGGGCTTTAAACAGTGAGAACTAACTTCAGCCAATTTGTAACCTACAGATCATTGAGTATGCAGTAACAGGACACTGGCATTTGGGCTGAAGGAGAGATTAATCTGTTTTTAGGCTCGCATGGAGGGTGAGAATCATCTGCAGCACTGGAACACATTAAGGTAAATCCTGTTGTTACTTTGTTTTAAAAGAAACATATTTGCAAATATTACATGTACACATATTAATGCACTTTTTTCCTTATATTGCAGGTGTTTTCTGTTGGGTATCATAGTCCTAATCCTTACGACAGAGGTCAACGCAGTAAGTGCGCATTTAATTTCACTGTATTTAGTGGGTAAGATTAAATTGTGATTTGTGCCTCATTCATGGTGCAAGTCAATGTAACCAAACCCCTTTAGATGAGTGGGAGTGGCCTTGTTTGCATTACAAGTTCCTCATGTGCAATTCACAAGTGTACTGATCTTACCATGGGCATGTTGCTTCAATTAAAAAACATGTTTTATTTTAAAGCCACATTTAAATTCTCCCATAGTTGTAAGGCTTAAATGTGACCATTTGACTGGTAAAGTCCCACATCAATTAGGTATGGTTTGTTAGTGGTAAAATAATCAACTGCTGTCCCACAGTGAATGGCTTGAGGTTAATGAAGAAAATGTGTTCAGAGTCTGTGAGTGGCTAAGGTTTAATACTAACAAACTGACACTTAATAGTAAAATAAATGTCTGTGAAAGCAAAAGTAAGAGATTAGATACACAGTATAAAATACACATCTGCTTATTTACATTTTTTGTCATTGGTACCCCTTTTAACTGGTGTTCATTTGAAAACATTGAGATGAATAATAGTGCCTTAGGCTTAATTGTTCCTTAACTGGATTCAAACTTCTAGTATTTCCATGAAAAGGTCACATTGCAAATTGCCATGATGGCATGTCAATGTAAGGTTGTTAGTTTTTTTATGTATATATTTGTATATATAT
>CAIGQW010054217.1:424699-441819 GCA_903798125.1 Danio choprae | reverse complement strand
TATATATATATATATATATAAGGCAGCATGTAGCACTCCAAAATTTAGTTAAATGCTAATTCTTTTTCAAATATTTTCCCAATTGATGTTTAATAGAGCAATTTTCACAGTATTTTCTATTAAAATTTTTCCCCTAGAAAACCTATTATTTCATTTGGTTTCAATTAAATAAAAGCATTTGACAATTTATTTATATGATTTATAAGGTCAATATTATTTTTCCTGACTACAGAACAAACCACTGTTGTCAAATTACTTGCCAAATTAACCTAACATTCCTAATTAACTTAGTTAAGCCTTTAAATTTCACTTTAAGCTAAATACTAGTATCTTACAAAATAACTAGTTAATATATCATCTTAATGGCAAAGACAAAAATAAATTATTTATTAAAAATTAGTTATTAAAACTATTATGTTATATAAAAATGTGTTGAAAACAATATTCACTCAATTATACAGTCTTTAATAATATTTGACAAAGTTTTTTATCCATCTTTTTTGTCAGTTTTCAAGCACTTTACTGATTTCATTAAGTGTAGGATCAATGAGAAAGTGTATGCAGTTGCTTTTTATGATCATGTAAAACCTAATATTGTGAAATCAGTTCACAAAATTAAAATCCAAAGAGTCAAATGAAAATGGTACAGAGAACAGGAGCTTTCATTTCTGCCTGGATCACTGCAACTACACATAATGCAGGGAGTTTTGATAAGCTGGCAGAGAGAATGCAAACTTTAATGGCTGTTTGAACACACGAACGTTTGCACGACCAAAGCATTCCAGTCAAATCCATTTTAATCTACCTCTGGAAATAGTCAAAAGGCTCAAAACATTTCAGAAAACAAACCTACTTTTAGAGTTGTCCATTTGTGATCAGATAAAATAAATAAACTAACAAACAAAGCTCAAGTTCAATGGGTTATAAAGAAAGAACAAAAAAGGAGGGGATTTAGTATTGCATATGGTTGATGATTGGATTTTGAGATGTGGGTAGTGCTTGTAAAAGTGGTGGCGATAAAGGAGAGCTTTTAGGGATGGAGCTAAATGTTAGAAGTGGTCCGATGATACATCACCAGATGGAAAGATGTTGATTTTGTAATTCCTTATTTAATAAATCTTGAAATTCTGAAAAGCATGTTAAAAGCCAAAAAAATATTTATTCATTACAACGCATATATTATATGGTCATTTTAGTAGCTGTCATAATATGAAAATGAAAACATAATTATAATATTTAAATATTACAAAAACAAATAAATTTAATGACAGCTGGGCTTCACCTAGAGTAGGTTATCCACCTGATTATCCCCATACACATTGTTTTTATCTTTGCAGATTAATATTGGACAGAATAGTTGTGTTTTACCATTGGGCAGCAGTTTTCACGTGTGTTATGATGAGTGTGCCAACTCTTCTAACAGTCTGGGGATGGTTTCAACATGAGAACATCTTTCTTTTCCTGATCCACATGCTGCCCCTCACCAGCAGCAAACACAGCAGTTCAAAAGGCCTGCTAGTTTGCCAGCTGCCTGTAAAAGCTCCTTTAGCTCTAGATCTAGCTGTGGTATGCATTTTGGCATCTTGTTTTTTATACATATTATTATTATTATTATTATTATTATTATTTAAGGAATACTGTATAAGGTGATTTTATAATGTCATTACTCCACTGACATGGCTGAAACATGTCAATTCTAGCTTGATTAAATGAATTGAAAATACAAGTATATTACTAGTCTTTCTATTCTAGTCTTTCTTTCATGATATTCTACTTCAGTTTGTTCTCAGTATTTTCAGTCTGGTCCACTTTAAGCATGTGTGCTGACAGAAATGGAAAACAGACTCATTGGAAATATGTGCTTCAGCCTACTTTTTTTGTGAAACTGCAAAAACATACTTTAGCATATGTTTGGCTGCAGAATTTTACGTAAAATGAACGCTACAGAACTATTTTGTTCCTTTTTTTACATTAATGATATATAAAGGGACATATTATCAACAAATAAAGGATTATTCTAATGCAGTTCCTTGCATAACACCAAATAAGTACCATAAAGCAACCTAACAGTGTCTATGATTTATAATCAAATGTTTGCCTTACTTTAAGCAGTATTTACAACAGATGCTTTTACTCTACTTGCACTACATTTTGGGGCAAGTAATGCTAGTTTTACTTGATTATGATAATTCAGTACTCTTTCTACCACTGTGTACTTGTGAGGCAGAACACTCAAGTTTGAGTCCAGTGAAGCACGATCCCACAAAAGGTCATTTAAGCAATGTAAAATCAAGGTTCATGTGATCACAGTAAAGGATGTGTATCTGAAACTAAACATAACCAAACATACCCTAAGTAACGTATTTTAGGTTCGAATAATGTAAACAGCGCCCATCTAGTTAATTTGTCACCTGAAACTTGTAATAAAATTAAAATGATGGGATATTTCCAGTGAGTCTGGGCTGCCGAAATGATAAATTTAAACAGAGTATGCATCTGATATGGTTTTCCATCCCCAAAAAAAGGTTTTCAGCGTTCGGTTGGAACGACACATGAAAGTGAAAACTAAAAATAAGATGTTAAAAATTGCCATGGAAACAGAGCGGTAACAAAATATCTGGAAGAAAGTATAAAAGTATATAAAAGCATTTTTATATTATTATTAACCAAAAGGCTTTGAACTTTGGTTTGCCACCCTGATAAATACAGCATGTGCTTTGCAAAAGAAGCGTGTTGAGTGCCAATAGCTCTCTCTACAACTACTGTAGGCATTATATCATAAGCCATTTTTTTTCCAAACTTAAACTAATTTCCCTGAAAAGAAGAAGAAACCTCCTTGTCTTGGGCTTTATGAGATTTTGTGCTTCCTTGATCAGAAACTTGTGACAGTGGTAGGCTGAGGCTGTGCATTAAACTGTTACAAGGAGTGTAGTGATTTCAGGTTTCAGGCCGAGGTATTTTTAGACAGGCAATGATCCTCCCTACAGCGTATGGTCATTGTAGGGCAGTAAAGACTATATGGTGCCTGATTAAGATGAAGATCCCCCACACAGTTTTGCACAAAAGTTGGCCATTACACACATTAATACAACCTAAATATAACACAGTCACAGTCATACAACCTAAATATAACACAGTCATGCTCATAAACACAAAGTCTTTTTGCAATCCAAAACCAAATTAGCAATTACTTAAAATTAACCGTAAAGGTACCATTGAATTAATTAATTAATTCAATGTCTTAAATTGTTCTCTGATATCCACATAGAAGGTATGTGGGTTTGGTAATTGCAAAGATTCTCCAGAAATTTACATGTCCATTTATAACCTTTGGATTTGCAATTAGAATAAAAATGTCTTTTTTTTTTTTTACCTTATTTAATGTAAGGGTCATGAATAGTAATGATGAGCTCTGCTCTGATTGCCTGTTTCACAATACGGTTTACAGAGCAAACAAATATCTGCTATCAGATGTGAACACAGGAGATATGATGATATACAAGCGTATATTTCTATATGTATATGCTGTATATATCGCATACACATACAAGCATGCAAAAATCATCATACTCATCATACATCATACATACATCATTCAGTTAATAAGTCAATAATTCAGTCAATAGCTTGGTATATGCCTTGTCAAATGACAATTGTTTCAATGTAAGTGGCGAAATTCCAAGATTCTTAGCTAGAAATTCTCGTCTTATGCCACAAAATTCACGTTACATGATTTCACTGATTTCAATGTGAGACTGAGCTGTGTGGAAGAACGAATGTGGAACTGCTGGAAGGGGGTGAATATGATGGAATAGTCATTTATCACAATTGATGTTTTGTCATAATACTGGAGGCCGCAATCAAAATGGAATTTTGATTAATTGCATAGCTCTAGCTTAACATATATGAAAACACAGGCAGGAATTAATATATACCTCAGCATAAATAGGTTGTTATTATTTTGTTGTCTATGTTAGATAGTTGGAGTTTGTTAGTTAGCTAAGGTAAATGTTAACGTAGTAGCATCTATCATTTGATCTCGACAATAAAAGGTAAATTATCGTTAATGTTGTTATCTCAGCATTCAATTTAAACAGTAGTTTAAAAAGGTTTCAACTGTCAAGAAGTGGATAAAATAACTACTTACTGCTTGCAGTGGTGGGTTGTAATGGGAATATAGTTGCAACTACCCCGTTCTTCAATGAAATGCTATTGTATACCCTTACCTAAATATTGGCATAGCCTGCCAATTAACTGATATGATAACCGATAATTAAGTCCTTCTTATGACGGCCAATTCCAATCATCAATAAAATCATATTTTAAAATATTTACAAATTTTAATAATCAGCAGTTTGTGCACCCATGAGAATAAAAAATCTAAACGTATATTTTAGCAGCTCTGACTAAACTATTATAAACATCAGTCCTCTGAATATTGTAATCAGATTGTATTTGTTTATCTGAGCAATAAAAACAACATCATTTTTACCCATACCATGCATACCTGTACATATTGATGATCCTGACAGTTACGTCACAGTCTGTGTTATGTGCTGATTAGCCTGTTTTACCTGTGATATTTTACTCAGATTTACATGATTTATTCAAAAAGAAAGAAACAATGGCGTTTGAGACTCACAAGTCATTTCCATATTCTGAACTCATATACCATATACATTTTGGCATGCATGTAAAACTGTTGCAATTGCAAATATAAACATTTAACTCATATAACCATTGACGTACATACCTGTATTTCATGTGGCAATATTGCATACTTCTGTTAGGTGAAAAAGAGTATGTGACAGAATAATTATGTCTGAATAAAAAAAAGTAGCCCAAAAAAATGCATATGCAATCATTAATCATCCAAAAGCATGTACATTTAAACTGCCTATATATAAAACGATACATGTCTGTGCAGAACACAATTTTGGTATTTTACAGACATTGGGCCCTATCATACACCCGGCACAATATGGTGCACATGATTTTTTGCTATTTTCAGACCGGCACAGCTATCATTAGCACGTTTTGCACCATGTTGTTTAAAACATGTGTGGACTCATGGGTGTGCTGGTCTGAAAAGGAGGTGTGTAAACAAGCATTGTTGGCACATTGCTATTTTGAGAAACTGAAATAGACTGTGCCATTGACCAATGAAAAGCTGGTCTAAAGTCAATGGCACAAAGATTTATTTTAATTTAAAGAGCGGGGATAGGGGAAAGGATTAGTAAGTGTGTTTGGATATAACTCTACATTTCATTATTATTGTTCATTTGCTGGAATTTAGAAATATTTTTTTCAAAAAAAATCTTTGTGCTTAACAAACAAATTACGAAATTAACTATGTAGGCTAATGGATGTGTTCAGTGGAGTGCATCCACCACTGTTAAGTAAAGTAAAGAGTAAAAGTAAAGTAAAGAGAAAGTTAAGAGGTTAAATGGAGGAGGCTTGTTCTGTAGATGGTCCTCACGCAGATAGTCTTTATCTGTTTTCTCGATACTGAAGTATTCAGTTTTCTACTTACAAAGTCCGCCATGTAAATAGCAAATGCGCCATGGCATGACACAACTGACTCTTAAAGGGAATGGGAGATGAGACTCTGATTGGTTTAATGCACGTTATGCTCAAAACATACCCATAACTCATTAAGAGTATGCGCTGGCGCACGTATTTTTCCATCCTTAAATTAGCAAAATTGGATTCGGACATGCCCTTAGTGCTTTAGTGCTGCAAGCGCTTTAGGTACCGTGCTTAGATCATTAAAATAGAGCCCATTGTTCAAAAGTTTGAAATCTTGCTCACATTCAGGTGTGGATTAAAATAAAATAAAAAATAAAAAACATATTTTAAACCAGAGGCTTTGTTCTTTGTTTTGGCGTATTATATTTTCTGACAATATGATTACAGAAATTTTCATCAAAAACAAATATTTTTGTAAAAAATAAACAAACATATTAGTGCTCACTGAGAGCTTTTTAAACAAACAAACAAACAAACAAACAAACAAACAAACAAACAAACAAACAGTTTTTTGGTGAAAGAGTTAATTACAATGATTTAAAAAATAATTAAGACATTATACAATATAATATACAACCCTAAATCAAAAAAAAGTTGGGACAGTATGGAAAACGCAAATTAAAAAAAAAGAAAGTAGGGATTTCCAGACTAGTATTTCATTGCAGACAATATGAACACAAAATATTTCATGTTTTACTGATCAACAACATTTCATTTGTAAATATACATCCTTTCCTGTCATTCAGACCTGCAACACAAAAAGAGTTGGGACAGGAGCAATTTAGGGAAAGTAATCAGGTAAATTGGTTAAATAATGATGTGATTTGAAACAGGTGACGTCAGCAGGTGATTGTAATTATGATTTAGTACAAAAGCAGCATCTAAGAATGGTCTAGTCCTTTAGGAGCATAGATGGGCTGAGGATAGCCAGTTTACCAACAAATATATAAGAAAATTATTGAAATGTTAAAAACAATTTTCCCCAAAGATAGGATAACATTTGGATATAACAGTGCCTAACATAATTAAAAGATTTAAGGAATCTGGAGGAATTTCAGTGTGTAAAGGACAAGATCGCAAGCCTAAGCTGAACAACCGTGATCTCTGATCCCTCAGGCAGCACTGCATCAAGAATTGCCATTTGTCTATAAGCAATATCATCACATGGGCTCAGGACTATTTGGCAAACCTTTGTCAAGTACCACAATACATAGTTACATCCACAAATGCCAGTTAAAACTGTACTGTGCCAAAAGGAAGCCCTATGTTAACAGTGTCCACAAGCACCGTAGACTTCTCTGGGCTCAGAGGCATCTGGGAGGGACCATCACACAGTGGAAACTTGTACTGGGGTCAGATGAATCAGTAATAAACGTGTACCCCGGACCAAAGAAGAAATCAGGATCATCCAGACTGTTACCAGCAACAAGTTCAAAAGCCAGGGCATGTTATGGTATGGGGTTGTATCCGTGCCCTTGGCAAAGGTAACTTGTACTTCTGTAATGGCATCATTAATGCTGAAAAGTACGGTATGTAGAGATTTTGCAGCACAATATGCAGACTTTTTTTTTTTCCAGGGACACCCATGCATATTTCAACAAGACAATGAAAAAACACATTCTGCACACATTACAAAGTGAAGTTTATTTAAAACCTAATTTCAAGAGGATCACGTGCTTATGATTGCTGCGGCTGATCCCGCATTGTCCAATTCATGATTCACCAATCCGACGATTCCTAAGCCACTATAAATACCCTAAGTTTCATATCACAGCCATCTTCATTTTGAAGAATCCCCCTTCCACCCCTACTCCTCCTTTCCTAGATGGGTGGCACGGTGCCCCAGTGGTTAGCACTGTTGCCTCACAGCAAGAACGTCACTTGTTCTAGTCCTTACCACCGTCTATCTGTTCATTAGATACTACAGCAGGGGAGTTCTCGAGATCTACCTGAGCTCAAACTCCTCTCTTGCCTTGCAAACGGGAGGGAGCCCCGGGCTCGAGGATCTATGAGCTCAGGGCTCTCTTCCAGGACAGCATGCCAAACAAGTCTTGAAGTCCTGGCTATGAAGGAAGAGGATACAGATACTTGACTGGTCTGTCAGCAGTCCTGACCTGTCTCCAATAGAGAATCTGTGGCGCATTTAGTACAGGGTGTACTGTTGCCCGGCTTAAGACTTGTTTGCAGGAAGAATAGGACAAAATTATACCTGAAACACTTCATCACTTGGTGTCTTCAATCCCTAATTGTCTTTTAAGTAGTGTGAAAAAGAATGGCAACATTACAAACAGGTAAAGGCTTTACTGTTCCAACTTTTTGTTACAAGAACCAAAATTGGATTGTGTTTATTTAAAAAAATAAAAATAAAAAAATCATGAGGGACACATTAAATATTGTTGTTTGTATTGTCTGCAATGAAATACAAGTCAAAGTAAATTTAGAAATCACTACTTTTTATTTTCCATACTGCTTTCCATACTGTCTCAACTTTTTCTGATTTGGGGTTGTACAATATATACAATACAAGATGATATACCAGGCCTGTCTCCTGAAAGAAAATTAGAGCTAATTTACAGCGTTAAATGCCAAAAAGTATCTTTTATGCTTATCTTAGTGTTCTCTTGAACATTAAGTACTGTGTTTGACCTATTTGGTGTGATAGAAAAGCTTAAAAACTGCTGGTATGCAAAGAGATGGAAAACATTGAGCAAGAGTAATGTTTGCATTGTCAGTGAGTTAAAAATATAGTCACTCTAACCACATTTTGTTTGTTGTATGTGTGGAAAGATTTTACGATATCATCTCATCCCTTGGGGTCAATTACTGGTCCCTGTTGTTTGACTGATGTTTGTAGAGAAAATAAAAGTAAGTGAAACGCACTGCATACAATTGAACTGTATGCTTTTATTGCGAATTTCTTCACCCATATATGGACAGAGGAAATGCATGCGGTCACAGGGTGATTCCTGAGGTCGTGCATGAGGATAAGAGCGCACGTGAAGTTAGTGTGTGCTCTCCACACCGGTTTCAATGGGCGGACCAGCACCGCACAAAAGATGTCTGTCGGCGATAAGGACAGGAAAAACGCTGCTACATCGCCTGCCAAAATAATCTGCTCAGTGAAAAAAAGCTAAACAATTGGGGGAAAATCTATTGTGTCCGATTAGATGGATCAGGGCAGGATGTAAAATTGTTCTGAGGGGAAGACCTGCGCTGAGGAGCTCTCAGCCTGTGCAAACGCTGCAAAGAGCCTTTGACATACTTGTGAAGTGTAGATTTCGCAACGGATGTACATGCTTTAGATGCACTTAAATGCATCTGTGTGAGTAGCTGGCTGTAAGTTGGCCTACATTGATGGAGTAGTTCCCACAAAAGAATTGTAGTGGCTCCACCCACGTCCTGTGTCAAATAGTGACCCTCCTGACCTTAGGCTGGTATGAAGTTTGTATTTCGTGTGAAATTTCTCTAAAGCTGGGAAAGAGCAGCACACACAATGTCAGAAGACTTGGGTGTGTTTTATACAAGAGGGATAGTTCACCCAAAAATGAACATTTACTCATTATTACTCACCCTCGTGTGGTTTCAAACCTTTTCTAGTTTCTTTTTTTTTTTTGTTCTGCTAAAAAGAATGTATTTTGAAGAAAACTGAAAACCTGTGTAAACCACACGTGAGTTTTAGGTCACAATAAGCGTACATGAACTATATATAGATTTTATTTATTACTAACGTGTGTATTTCTATGCATATGTCTATATTTTCATTTCTTTATAATGGTATTAGCATTGTTTCTTTTTTTTTAGATGTTAGTACCAGTATTGTTCTGGTAATGAACAATACTGGTATTGTTTAGGATATCTATAAGCTAGTGTGCACCAAAACAGTGACAAAATTGGCGTTTAGAAGATATAAAACCGATATAAACATGCAAAGCTTAGTAGTATGTCACTTCCGCCTAAATGGATCAACGTTTTTTTCACGTCACCTCATACTTCAGTTACTCATCAAATCGTGACCAGTCAAATGCTCTCTAGTATCTGACATGCCCCGCCCCTTTCAAGACGCTTCACATTTGATGCGCTTGAGCTCAACCCCTCTCACTGGCAGAGCGGTAATAAAACAAAACACTATTGGCTTTTTTTTTTTTAAAGGGGAGCTACACTGTGTCTCATGCTTTCTTAATCTTTTAGTTGAGATAACTTCAAACATCGAATTAAATATGCCATTTTCAAAGCCCTTCACGGGACCTTTAAATAAAATAGAAAGTTGCATTTTTAAACACTGGTAGCAGTTGAGAAAAGTGTTGCTGTGACAACCACAGATGTATATTTACAAATTGCGTTTTTATATTGTATATATAGATGCATGTGATATCTGAGATTGCATGGCTTTTAATGCTATGTGTGATTAAAGTGATCAAAGAGCACAGCTAAAGGCAAACTCTCTGTTTCTCTCAGTTTTATTCATACTAAAAGCAAAATCCTCATCTGTTGAGAAGACCTCCAGAGTGGGCTCTCTGCAACACCTGTAACCATTGTAACCTTCTATTGTAGGAAAAACAAATACTATGGAAGTCAGTGGTCACAGGTTTTTAGCTTTCTTCAAATAATTTTCTTTTGCGTTTAACAAAAGAAAGAGAGTCAAACAGCTTTTAAACAAGTGAATGTAAATGATGTTATAATGACAGAATTAAAATTTTTTTGGTGAACTGTCCTTTTAAGCAGCCAGATTTGAAAAATATTTACTGTATTTTATGCTTCTGATGGCATCTCAGTTTCTGTCACAACCACAATGAGAGATATTTTGTTGACATCAAATCAGTTCTGACTGGATTGATGATCATTTTCAAACTTAAGCTGTTTAATTTAAGACTAAACTAAACTAAAACTCTTCTGCATAAAACGTGTGCATAAATCTTGTATAGAACTAAAGTAAACCGTTGGGAAGAGAAGTGCGCTTAATTCTGTTCAATAGACACTTGCAACTGCACTGAATCTTTTATGTATGTTTATGTACAGTATCTATACCCTCACCAGGGTGCTCGAGGGTTCGTGGGAGTATGCCCAACCAGTCCACATGTGTTTTGTGGACCATTCGACCGTGTCCCTCGTGGCGTTCTGTAGAGGGTGCTCTGGGAGCATGGGGTCAGAGGCGCTCTGTTAAGGGCTGTGTCGTCCCTGTATGAATAGAGTAGGAGTTTGGTTGGCATTGCCGGCAATAAGTCAGACTTGTTTCCAGTGCATGTTGGACTCCTGCAGGGCTGCCCTTTGTCACCAATTCTGTTCATAATTTTTATGGACAGAATTTCAAAGCACAGCCTTGGGCTGGAGGGGGTCCGGTTCGGGGACCATAGGATTTCATCTCTGTTATTCGCAGACGATGTTGTTCTGTTGGCTTCATCGAACATGGACTTTCAGCATGCACTGGGGCAGTTAGCTGCCAAGTGTGACGCGGCTGGGATGAGAATCAGCACCTCTAAGTCCGAGGCCATGGTGCTCCACCGGAAAAAGGTGGTTTGCCATCTCCAGGTTGGAGGAAAGTCCCTACCCCAGGTGGAGGAGTTCTAGCATCTTGGGGTTTTGTTCACGAGTGAGGGAAGGATGGAAGGTGAGATTGACAGGCGGATTGGTGCAGCGGCAGCAGTAATGCGGTTGATGTACCGGTCCGTTGTGGTGAAGAAGGAGCTGAGCCGAAAGGCAAAGCTCTCGATTTACCGGTCAATCTACGTTCCTACTCTCACCTATAGTCATGAGCTTTGGGTCATGACCGAAAGCACAAGATCTCGGATACAAGCGGCTGAAATGAGTTTCCTTTGCAGGGTGGCAGGGTGCACCCTTATAGATAAGTGGGTAGCAGTGGGTAGCACAATAGCCTCACAGCAAGAAGATCGCTGGTTCGAGCCCCAGCTGGGTCAGTTGGCGTTTCTGTGTGGAGTTTGCATGTTCTCCCCGTGTTGGCGTGGGTTTCCTCAGGGTGCTCCGGTTTCCCCCACAAGTCCAAAGATGTGGTATAGGTGAATTGGGTAAGCTAAATTGTCAGTAGTGTATGTGTGTGAATGAGTGTGTATGGATGTTTCCCAGTGATGGGTTGCAGCTGGAAAGGCATGCGCTGCGTAAAACATATGCTGGATAAGTTGGCGGTTCATTCCGCTTTGGCAACCCCAGATTAATAAAGGGACTAAGCCGAAAAAAGAAAATGAATGAATGAAGACAATACAGATACTTAAGAAATTACCGTCATACTTTACCTAAGTGAGTAAAAAAAAAGGTAAACTAATTGCACTTTAAAATGTCTACTATATTATTTTTTTCTGTAACACTTTTAAGTAGCAATAGTTTAAGCAACAATTCACACCATTTGCTACTGGTTTATTACCTGCTTATTATTAAGATATTAACTGTTTATTGGCACTTATGATATGATCATAAGTATGATCCTTTTTTTACATCCCTAACCGTACCCAATACCTAAACCCAACTACTACCTTACTAACTATTAATAAGCAACTAATTAATTAGTAGTTTATTCAGCTAAAAGTCTTAGTTAACGGTTTGTTAACAGTGTGATTTGTACAGTAAAATATAGTGTGACCACATTTTCATTTAAAGTACAGTGTTGGAATACATTCATTCAGTTCAACTTTACATAAAAACATTCACACTTAAAAAGTATATATTGTTATGCATTAAGTACTTTCTACACTTATTTTTCAAAAGAGAAAGCATTTATGTAACCAAATTAATTAATTCTAAAACTTACCGTGATTTACTTTGCACTCATTACTTTCAATAGTGCCACTGTCCTTAGAATGTTAAGATTATTGTTACTGCCACTTCATTATTTCCGGCTTACTCTCATTCTCTTGTTTATCGGAATGGTGAATGTTTGTTGGTTGCTACATGGTGACCTTGTCTGGAAACTATAGTGTGTTCTAAGTTTTCTTACAATGCTGATAGAATAAGTCCTGCATTGAGGCTAAATATTTACACTACATCCTCCATTATCCTTATTTTTTGCTTGTGGATTGTCTCTGCTCAGGGCCCTAAACCATCTCATGAGAGAAAACATGTTTTAGTATAATGCTGTGAGCATGTGGACTTTTGACAAACTAAATGTTCCTGCCTCAGTGACTCAGTGTTTCTACAGAACTTGCCTGTGGTATTATAGTTCCAGTAAACACTGTGGCACTGTGAAATATGTTTTATAGAGCTACTGAGAACATTTAAGGCCTTTTTTTCATGGCCAAAAGGTATTGGCACAGTCGGTATGAAGAATATGGCCTAAAACCCTTTTAACTGAGTAGGCTATTCAATGCATATTATGCAAGTAAACATTTTTTATAGCATTGGCATTCAGTCTAACCGTACTGGGAATGCCGCTGGTTGTAATGTTCATTACATAATGCAAAGTTCAGACTGCATGATTTTAGCCCCAATTTTGACTCGCCGACAGCTTTTGAGAAATCGCAGACAAATGCTTGAAATCACAGGCAAATCGGTGCTCGTTCACGCAAGTAACAATCACACAGTGTGAACTATCAAAGAGGCGATTTGAGGCAATCGCAGATGAGTCGGCGACACCCGTGAGATATTCATTCATTCATTCAGTCATTTTCTTTTCGACTTAGTCCCTTTATTAATCAGGGGTCACCTCAGCGGAATGAACCGCCAACTTATCCAGCACGTTTTAAGCAGTGGATTCCCTTCCAGCCACAACCCATCACTGGGAAACACCCATACACTCTTGCATTTACACACATACACTATGGCTTATTTAGATTATTCAGTTCACATATAGCACATGTCTTTGGACTGTGGGGGAAACTGGAGCACCCCCAAGCGAACACGGGGAGAACATGCAAACTCCACACAGAACTGCCGACTGACTTAGCCGGGGCTCGAACCAGTGACCTTCTTGCTGTGAGGCGACAGCGCTACCCACTGCGCCACCGTGTCGCCCCCGTGAGATATTTAGCATGTTAAATATCTGGACCTGTCGGCGATTCAAAATCATGCCATGTGAAATGTGTTCTGATTGAAAATAACATTGGTGATTACTTACAGCCAATGAGAGAGCAGCATCCACTAGTATGGGTATCTGCAGGCCAGCGGGAGGTTTAGGGAGAAAGTAAAAGGACTTCTTTTCTTTTAGGACGTCTATTTGGACCCAAGAAATGGAAGAAAAACTAGTGAAAATTTGGCAGGAGCACCCGTGTTTGTTTGACGTGTCACCCTGGGCCCCTCATGTTTTTGCAGGAGCGATTTGAGAGCCTGAAGCTCTGAAACTCTGAGCTGAAATTTGGGATGCACCAAAAATTTTAATTCTTGGCCAAAACCAAAAACCAAAAAAGAGGAAACCAAGGGCAAAAACCAGAACACAGAAATAAAGTATGACAATATTTAGTATCATTACATATATGGCTATGACTGTGTACTAACCTTACTATAATCAAGGCACAATTGCATTAATTAAAGTTTATATATTAAAAAATATTAAAGCTTCAAAAAAATGGTTATCACTTCTGGGGATGGGGACTTCAGACAGATAACATCTAGCTGTTGAGTGGTTGAGCTTGTCATTTGCCTGACATTTGAGAAAGATTTGAGAAAGTGTTTTTAAATAGGGCCAGTGCATTAATTAAAATTTGCCAAATTTAAAAATATCTAGCAGACAAATGCAACATGTCACAACATACTGTTTCAGCTGTGTTGTTTCGGTAATAAAAAAAACCTTTCGGCCAAAAAATTTTGCTGTCCGAATATTCGGTGCATACCTTGCGGATGTCTTTTGCATTTTTCCCATTGTCCAATTAAATGAATATAGAAGCAGGCAGCAAATCGATTTTAAAATGCTCTTGCTAGACGAGACCGCTGATTGGTTGCTCAGAAAGCAAAGCATTTCATTTTAGAAAGTCCAAAAACCGCCAAAAAATCTTTTTTGGATATACTGCTTTGACAAAAAATAATGTTACGCATTTTAAAATGTCCCAAAAGGAAGACGTATGTTGTTTGAGAGAGTAAGCAAGCAAGCAAGCAATTGTGTGGCTCACCTTATGCAGTCATAAATGTTCATATTAATGATATTTATAACGATATTTATACGAGATGAACAGTTGTATACAGTACATACCATTGCTTCGCCATTACTGAACAAAACACATTGTCTGCTTTCAGTGATGAAAAGAGAACTGTGCTTTATGCATCCCATATGAAGATGCTTGTGGGACTGGTGCCACTGCTGCCCAATGTACCTGGCCAATAGTCCGAAATTGTCCTGAATCTTTTGATGGACACTCTGGGCCTGTATAAAGGATACACTATACTATATGTAATACAAAATTTGCAATTGCAGCACAGTAGCACAATTACATGAACAAAGTTTAACTGTTTTTTTTTTTTTTTCAGTGCAAGTTATCAGTAAACAAAATCTTTCACACATATCTTAATTGTAATTTCATAAACCCCCCCCCACCCCCCCACCCCGACTGTCCTGGTTACCTTGTGTGACTCTAAGGTAAACCCAGTGCAGTTGTTCATGAGATCACATGCTGGTTCGACCCAGGTGGCCTTTTACTGATCCTAGTTTGTCACATATTGTACTCATGAAAACAATGTCGTTTCTTGGAAGGAGAGCAAAGTAACTGTTACCGATTGCTCTTCCTGACCCTTTGTGTCCACTAGCACTGAAAAAAAAAATCCCCTCATAACCATTTATCAGAAATATTAACAATTGAACAATAAATAAACATATGCACATAAACAATACACCAAAGAATGCCTCTGGAAAGTTGTTAAAACCATAAATGTTAAACCATAAATATAATAATATGCCAAAAGAATACACTAGAATACTAGTCGCAATCTAGCTGCAAGGAAATCCAGTGAAATGGATTTAAAAGTCTACTAAGGAATGCAAATCATATAAAATCACACATTAGAATGTCTTGACCATTGGATAGTTTCTTCTATACTGTATGAGTATGGGCGGCATGGTGGCTCAGTGGTTAGAACCGTCACCTCACAGCAAAAAGGTCAATGGTTCGAGTCCCGGCTGGGTCAGTTGGCATTTCTTTGTAGAGTTTGCATGTTCTCCCCATGTTCGCATGGGTTTCCTCCGGGTGCTCCGGTTTCCCCCACAGTCAAAAGGCATGCGCTATAGGTGAATTGAATAAACTAAATTGGCCATAGTGTATGTGAGAGTGTATGGGTTTTTCCCAGTACTGGGTTGGGCATCCGCTATGTAAAACATATGCTGGATAAGTTGGCGGTTCATTCCGCTGTGGCGACCCCAGATTAATAAAGGGACTAAGCCGAAATGAAAATGAATGAATGAATATGTGCAGTGTGAATACAATTAGCATATAATACATACAACAGGTAAGCAGGTCTACAATGTGATGTGGATTTCTTCATTATCCTTCACATCCTCACTTGTGGCCTCATGGGATTCTAAACCAAAATCCCAATTACTCATCTTGGTAAACAAAAAAATAATAAAATAAGGCGCTTGGTTCACATACCGTTTACTACTAAAAGTACGAAAATAGCTATACTTGGATGCAGCGAGAGTGTTTTTAGCTTAAAACTCTCACTGCTTAATCAGTGGTTATTCCCTTTAATATCGGGTTAACTAAAAATGTGAAAAATACAAAAGGAATGGGCTTTGGTCAAAGACTTTGTGCATCACAGAGACACTTACGTCATATTCCACAGTTAATTATGCCACATTTTCATCCCTCTGATTATTCTATATTTGCCAGACAAGATGTTATCTGTCCCCGTAGATCACTTTAAAAGGAGATGCGGGCCTCTGGAACACTCGTTTCTCTGCTAAATGTCTGTCTTGTTCGTGTTGTTCAGTCTTACAGTAGCTCTCTGTGATTTTTTTTTTTTACTTCTTTCTTTTGAACTGGAATTCCTCACTGTGTTTTGTCCTCTTCATGTGTGTCACCCCTCCATTCCCTCTTTTTTGTTGACTGGTAATTAGTTTGTAATTGTTGCCCCAAGGCTTTACAGACAGACCTCATGTGGAGGACACAACTGATCTGAAGCTCTAAAGAGTATGTGTGCAAAAAAAAAAACTAAAAGTCTGGATTGATATACACAACTGATCAGATGTTTGGCCTTTAAAAGTGTCCTTTGATTCTGAGGCTGTTTATTAATAATAAAAACAGGTATATTGTGGGATCATATAGCATAATATACTTTTTTCAATATATTTTAAAGTTGGTGTGTATGGATGTTTCCCAGAGATGGGTTGCAGCTGGAAGGGCATCCGATGCGTAAAACATATGCTGGATAAGTTGGCGGTTCATTCCGCTGTGGCGACCCCAGATTAATAAAGGGACTAAGCCGAAATGAAAATGAATGAATGAATGAATATTTTAAAGTTAATAGGCACATTTTTTCTTATTTTTGTAGACATTAATTTGTTCCACATGATTCTTCAGAAATAATTCCAATGCACTGCTTAAAAGACAGTATTAAATTGTGATCCTGAACCACAAAACACACGTGTATATTTTTGGCAACAACAAGAGTCAAAAATAGAGTCAAAATTATATTTTATTATTTTCTTTTATGCCAATAAGTCA
>CAIGQW010054217.1:398408-419699 GCA_903798125.1 Danio choprae | reverse complement strand
TCCACACAGAAACGCCAACTGACCCAGCCGAGGCTCGAACCAGCGACTTCTTGCTGTGAGGCGAACGTGCTACCCACTGCGCCACTGTGAGGCCGAAATGTATTTAATGCTTCATATAAAATGCTTTTTTGGTGATGGCAGCTTAAAGACGCCTCTTAAATGGAGAATGAAGTCACATTAACTGCTCAGGTGTGAGATATCTTTAACAGATCAAAATCTGGATGGTTCTGTGGGTCTCGTCTATCAAATCTGAGCTTTAATTTTGTATTTTCTATTGGATTCAAGTCAGGTGATTGGCTGGGCCATTCTACAGCTTGATTTTCTTTCTCTGAAAACATTTGAGAGTTTCCTTGGCTGTGTTTTGGATCATTGTCTTACTGAAATGTCCACCCTGGTTTCTTCTTTATTATCCTGATAATGACGGTGTTGGACTGAAGCAGCTAATATTAATTTACACTGAGGAAGGGCAGAGGGTTGCTGAATAACTACTGAGAGATTTCATCTGCTGTCTGGGCTTTCACAGCCTTTCTACACCTCCCTTTCTTTATGTGTTCAATACTATTTCCCTGCGTCATTTCATTTTATTACGCATAACACAATTTGTAAACTAATTAGATTTGTTTTCTTTGTGGATTTCTTTGGTTGTTAGCAAAATTTCAAGTCAACGGCACCTTTAGAAATATGTTTTCTGAGAAATATGGTGACGTGTTCAATACTTATTATACGCTGTATTATTACACTGGGGCCTCACATATGCTGGATAAGTTGGCGGTTCATACCGCTGTGGCGACCCCAGATTAATAAAGGGACTAAGCCGAAATGAAAATGAATGAATGAATAATTACACTGAATATAAAATAATCATTCAATAAATCACAATCAAGGTAAAGTGTTCAATTAATCAAGGTTTTGATTTTAGGTCATATCAGCCAACACGTCTTTGGCGTTTCCCTGTTTTTATGTAAAACCAAACCAGAAACTGAGTGTGTATGATGTCATCAGCAGGACGACACAGTCCATGTCAATAAGTAAAATGTAAAGTTTCTCTGGATTTTAACATTCTTCGAAACATTTGGGATAATATATGTACATAAGTCAGCAAAATATATAACGTTGTTATAGTAGATTTTAAGTATTTTTATATTAAAAAAAAAACACATATTGTGCCTTTAAGTGATTGGAAGTTTAGATTTTTGCCTAAAACAGACTAAAGAAAATGACACTGTAATACACTGATAGGGGAAACCAAGCCATGTCAGGGAGACTGGCTTTTTCTGCCAGCCAAAACTACCTACAGTAACAAACACAGAGAAGCACTTTTTATGGTTTATCATCTGTTAATGGTTAAAGGCTGTAAAAAACTTTTCTTTAAAAGGTTTTTTTTTTCATACTGGAATATTTTTTGTGCATGTGTGGTATTTTTCATAAGACCCCTACAGTTCTTTTCTCACAGTCTGACTAATATAATGATATAATGACTCACAGCACTTGGCACCTGTTTAGTGTTCTGTCTGGCTAAGGCCAGGGCTGTGTTCAAATAACAGCATACACCTTACTGCAAACAGCACACATACCCCCTTTTTTAATTATGCAACACTAAACATTCCAGATGCTTGCGATTCATTCATTACATGCACTTTTTTTACAAAATCACCCATCCTGATTAAGGGACTACTAAAAATGTTATATTTATTATATATTCATGTGTATAAATTGACATTTGAGCTGATGGCACGTGAACAGTACTTTCACAATCTGTAAGTGTTCAAGTCCTAAAGCTTGGCAGTTTTTCCTAATTTGTTTCTTCCTGAGATATCCCAGTTCTGTTCACTCTCCACTTCCTCTCCTCTATCCCAGTCGCTCCGCGCTTGGTCTATCTATCTCCATCGCTCCCTCTTTCATCCATCCGTGATTCCTCAAAGGTTTCGTATGGATTTTTTTTTTTCTTCCTCGAAAGCCATTTTAGTGTTTCCCTTCGTAGCAACAACTGGAATATCCAAATCTAAATTAAGTGTCTGTTAGTTTCACATATCCACTCTTTTTTTTTCAGTTTCTCAAGCATGGGAATTTTTTCTGCTTGGAAATGAATGGATATGACCCATCTGGAAACTATTTTTTCCATATTTAAATTATAACAATGAGAGAAGGGCTCTCTGCGGATGCAGATGATAAGATTCAATATCTTCAAAAATTCATAAACAGGTGAAGGGTTTTTCAGGTGATATCATCACACTGACATTGTTTAGACTTTTGGGGGAAATCAAACTGATAATGGGTTACTTGTCTCTGAGTGAAGTTAATTTACCATTGATATTTCTTTACAAGAGCTGTGTGACCAATTTTGGTTGCTTTTTGTACCTCTTTCCTTCTGTTCTCCATTGTATTATTCCAAGAGTTTCAGTGCTGAGTTCTTAAGTGCGCTTTGGACTAAGATTTCCAGAAACTTCTTCTTGGAACTGGGACTTACAAGTTACATATCCTGTGTACAGGCCCACAGCTGCTCACATGAGTGGGCCAAAGGAATGTCCTTAGTTTCCGTTGACTGGCTGTTTTTCTCAGCACTTATTCACTCTGTCAGATGACAGAAACCAGCCGTTATGACCCTCAATATATGAATTATAAAGCTATTGCTACTCTCTTTCACACATCCACACACAAAGACTGTTCAAATGAAGATTCGCTTTCTTTGTGAAAAAACTAAATGAGACATTAATGTTAGTTCTGTTTATTTAAAAACAACTAAAGCATAAAAAAGAAAGAAATGCTCATGCACTATTTGAAGTCTTCCAAAATCATTTGTTAGCTATGTTACAAATAGGCATGTTTGGGCAAGTACTAAGTGAGTAATAAGTACTTTTGGGTAACAAACTAGCACACTTGATTCACAGCACAATCACCAGAGCTTTGCTGACAGCGCAATATCTCATGTAAATAATAAAACACACTGCTTTGAAAAACAATGAAAGCTACCTTCGAGGCCCTGTTTCCACCTGGTATAAACACGTATTTTCAGTGGTCTGATCACTAATGAACAGTCAAAATCAGATGTATCTCTCATGACCACTTGTGTTGATTCCATTGAGATCGTTCACTGTAATTTCATCATACCTGGGATATCTTGTCACAGAAGTAGTATGGAATGAATAAACTCGTGTTAAGCAGCTTACAAGGGAGTAAGCCTCAAAGTGAATTAAGACGATGTGGATTGCATCTAGGAATTCAATAACGTCACATAAAGATTGTGTGTTGGTCAGTAGGTTGAAAGTTGGGGATTATTTGAGTCTGTTTGAACACATTGGGTGGTATGAGAAAATAAACTACAAAAGCAATCCTATTGAATGCATTTTGACTACCTGTGGATGTGATGAAGTGGACAAGCTCATAATGTTTACACATATTTTTAGCATCATCTATTGGTTATCAGATTTATGTCAATACCAGGTGTAATTGGGCCTATATGGCATTTTCCCTGAATGTCACTGCAGTAGAGGTGGTCATTAGTCTATAATTCCACCCTCTCTGAAGCAATACTAAACTGCACTGGAAAAGCACCAATAGACAGATGACAAAACTAGTCAAATGGTCAATCAAAACTAGCCCAAACCTAGCCCAATTGCTAATCTAACCCAGTAATATCAAAACACAAAATATATCTCCTGTTGGTAAAATACATATTTTACATCACTGTGTGCATTATATAAAGTTTCTTCTTTGAAAATAACTTTATATTAGTAACTATATTAGTAACTTTAAAGATTCTATTGTATATAGAAAAATAAAAATATCCCAGCATTGTGTCTCTTATGTGTCAATGTTAATATTTACTGCTGTCACTATCTTTCAAGTTTTTACTTCTAGTTCTATAAAAGCATTTTATTATTACCCCTCCACCCCTCTATCCAACATAAGCATTGATTGGGGAGGTTCTTTTGTCTCCCAAGGCATGAATCTACTAAATATGCATGGCCCATTATACCGCCATTTGCATACTCCCCTCGTGACAAAAAACTTGTTTACAGAATTTAAAAGATTGTGTTCTTGCTTCAGAAAGAGTGAAAATAAGGATTTTCACATGAGTTTGCAGTTCTAGCAAACAAGACTTACAACAAGGTCTTATTCAGAGATATTTAGTATGTGTTTTCTGCTTTCTGTGACTTTTATTTCCCTAAAACATACTAACCATGCATAATCTTTAATATTTTTTCTTAATTCATGCAAATAGATCCATCTTTGTTGCATATCGTTGTAGCCCAGTTTGTGCTAAATTAAATAAAACAACATTATAGCCAAGGATATGTTATAAATAGAAGAAATAAGCGCAAATGTCAGAGCATATCCAAAATCCCCTTGGACCCCAGAGGGTTAACATGACTGAAACCCCATGAGTCTGACGATCTTTTCACAATTTTTATGTTTACACAGTAAAGCAGAAATGCAGATGCTCAACGCTATCAGCAGAGCTTGTCCAATCTCATAAAATAGCATGTTAATGGTAACATTTAATGCTTTCGATATATTGTTTTTACTCTTTACTCAAAAAGCTCAGTACTTGCCAAGTTGCTGGCTGAAAGTTAATAGCAAAATTGTGATAGCATGACCAGAAACCCCAATGTTTTTGTGAAGTCTCTGCTTCTGCGAGACGTATGACTCCTACTGTATATCTGCTTTTCAGATCACGGTCCAGTCCTGCCAAATTCATAACAAAGATTATCTATGCTTGCATGCATTTCATTATGCGCTTATGTTATGTAGATATTAGGTACCAGGCACAGACGTCTGACCTTTTTTTTTGTTTGTTTTTTTGCAGAATAAGGTAGATCTATACAATCAGCTAGAGATATAACACACTCATGCACACACATTATAACAAATACCTTGCCAGACTCTGATCCTCTTTTATTTTATCATGGTTCATGGTTACTCAGAGTGCACTCATAGGGGTTGTCTCTACACCCTTTTTTCCCAGCATCCTCAGCTTCCTGTCTTTGTCTCTGGCTAGATGCTGGCGCACTGTCTCAGAAGAGGCAGGTTGTCTGATAAGACAAAATAGCATGTTACAAAAAGTTGGCATGTGAGGGGAAAACTCGCTAGATATATTGCTTCTGGAAGAGAACGATGTCTTGTTGCATTTGAAGCTATTTTTAGGGATTGCAGCTATCAGCAGCGCCATAATTAATTGGAAATCATTGGGAAATAGAAATCTTAATTTATAACACTATGCATTTATTTATGGCAGTTTTTAATCAATTTAGTGAATCCTTATGAAAGGGATTTCAAAATAAATACATATATACTCCAGATGTCCAGAAGAAAACATTGATTAATCTGCAGATTTAGCCACTGCCACTTTACTAATCATTAAATGATGACTAATGACTAAATCTGCTTCAAGAATACAGTCTTTAATTTTGATAAAAGGCTATATAGGGTTTCTGTATAGCACAACACATTATTAATTCTTTCAAGTGGATACAGATGTGGACAAAATTGTTTGTACCCTTCAATTTTGTCCAGGTCAGTTTCATTAGTTAGTATTTTTTAATTCTTCTGTTGAATTACAATTGGATACCTGAATTTCATTAGGTTTCCCAGTGATGGGTTGCGACTGGAAGGGCATGCGCTGCATGAAACATGTGCTGGACAAGTTGACGGTTCATTCCCGGGATTAATAAAGGGACTAAGGCGAAAATTAATTGAATGAATGAATTAATTTTCATTAGTTTATTTTCAGTCATTTTTGGTTGATCTACTTTTTTCAGGGTCAAGTTGAATTTTTTTTTCTAAATGGCCTATCAGCCATCATACATGAAAGAAAATGATACATTTTAAATTGTTTTAACTACAAAATACATGTTTTTACACGTATTTGAAAATTATAAAAATATATCATATATTTCACAATATAATTCTGACGATTGTCAATATTTGCAGAAAAAGGAAAAAAGAAACAAAAAACAATACAAGCATGAATCACTGGGGCTGCGGTATGTAACATGACAATCTTGATGTGTTGCTATGGGAATTTTAAAGAAAATTGTTCTAATTCATTTTCCTTCAGCTTAGTACCTTTATTCATCAGTGGTCGCCACAGCGAAATGAACTGCCAACTTTCATTTATTCATTCATTTTCATTTCGGCTTAGTCCCTTTATTAATCTGGGGTCGCCACAGCGGAATAAACCGCCAACTTATGCAGCATATGTTTTACACAGCGGATGCCCTTCCAGCTGCAACCCAGTACTGGGAAACATCCATACACACTCATCACACACATACACTACGGCCAATTTAGTTTATTCAATTCACCTATACAGCCTCACAGTGGCGCAGTGGGTAGCACGTTCGCCTCACAGCAAGAAGGTCGCTGATCGCTGGTTCGAGCCTCGGCTGGGTCAGTTGGCGTTTCTGTGTGGAGTTTGCATGTTCTCCCTGTGTTGGCGTGGGTTTCCTCCGGGTGCTCCGGTTTTCCCCACAAGTCCAAAGACATGCGGTATAGGTGAATTGGGTAAGCTAAAATTGTCCGTAGTGTATGAGTGTGAATGGGTGTGTATGGATGTTTCCCAGAGATGGGTTGCAGCTGGAAGGGCATCCGCTGCGTAAAACATATGCTGGATAAGTTGGCGGTTCATTCCGCTGTGGCGACCCCAGATTAATAAAGGGACTACGCCGAAATGAAAATGAATGAATGAATTCACCTATACCGCATGTTCAAGTTGTCTCAAACCAGTGACCTTCTTGCTGTGAGTTGACAGTGCTAACCACCTAAACACCCACACAATCTCCTATTCACACACACATTCACTCACTATGGCGAAGTTCAATTCATCTATATCACGTCTTTGTGACTGTGGAGGAAACTGGAGCACCAGGAGAAAACCCACTCAAACTCAGGGAGAACAGGCTAACTCCACACAGAAAGGCATCCTGGTCCAGCCAGGATTCAAATCAAGGACCTTCTTGCTGTGAAGCAACCATGCTGGCCTACATTCAACCTCAATGTGGAGTAAAATTGTGACCATTTTTTTTTATTTGTATTATTATATTTTAAGTTATTTTTTTCACATTTGATTAGACAGCATGGGGAGGGGGATGATCAGCAAATAATCTCAAGAAATCAAATTCGAGTTGCCATGAACACTATAGTGTCAGGTTAGTGTGGTTTCACCAAGTAGGACATGTTCCAGGATCATCATCTATGTTGATCCTGGAGCAACATTCCAATCAGCCAATCAGATTTAAGAGATAGGATTACAGTTTATGATAAGTTTAGGCTTACAGTAAGGGTTATGTGCTTCTACGTCATTGGTGTTCAACTAATAATCCCCTCAATTTTTGGCAATCATTTACAGTTAGGGTTAGGTTTATGGATGGATTCGATTTTTTACAACTAAAATTATGTTCCAGAATCAACATATCTACTTGTTAAATGTGACGTCATGCGAAGCAGCTTCTGGGTCCAAGCGCTCTATCAACTGTATATATATATCCATGCCTAGATATTCGATGGCCAGAAATGAATTAATTTTTTATAAATTGTTAAGGGCCTCACAGTGGCGCAGTGGGTAGCACGTTCGCCTCACAGCAAGAAGGTCGCTGGTTCGAGTTTCGGCTTGGTCAGTTGGCGTTTCTGTGTGGAGTTTGCATGTTCTCCCCGTGTTGGCGTGGGTTTCCTCCGGGTGCTACGGTTTCCCCCACAAGTCCAAAGACATGCGGTATAGGAGAATTGGGTAAGCTAAATTGTCCGTAGTGTATGAGTGTGAATGGGTGTGTATGGATGTTTCCCAGAGATGGGTTGCAGCTGGAAGGGCATCCGCTGCGTAGAACATATGCTGGATAAGTTGGCGGTTCATTCCGCTGTGGCGACCCCGGATTAATAAAGGGACTAAGCCGAAATGAAAATGAATGAATGAATAAATTGTTAAAATATTGGTGTCTGTGATAGAGCAAGTCCAGAGACTGTTGTGTACACCATGATTTTATATAAAAATTCACTTGAATGTGTGATATGACTAAAAAGTGGTCATAAACCAATATTTTCTCAATTCAAATGAGTAGCGTTGTGGACCCGGAAACAGTATTCCATACGTCATGACTTGGATATGTTTACCCAGGATCACATCCTAATTGGCAAAATCACACCCACTGTAGTGTTACGCACTAACTAATGCACTAAACACAAGGATATTAGAGCTGAAAATTTTATCAAATTTAACCAAAAGTTATGACACAATGCAAAAATCCTGTATGCCAGTGCCCAACAATGGTTCAGACAGACTAACCTATGTATCTCAAGATTCTGTGTGTGCATATAAACACAATCACACAGATCCAAACAGTTTGTTTATGTGGTTGATTCCTATCACATGGTATTATGCGTTATGTTACACAAGGCCATATGTGTATCAGCAGGGCATCTTTGAGAAATGCTGAAGAAACTCGTAAAGTGTGCTGGTATTCTGGATTTTACAGCCCAGCTGCTGCTCACACTCCATCAGAAACAGCACAGACAGTCCCACTGAACTCCCACTGAACTCCCACTGACCTGTGTATGCAACACACGCACGCACGCAAGCACACACACGCATTCCACACCTAGAGTCCTTTAATTGGCAGGTGGTATGAATCTCTCCTTCGAGTCCATCAGGCTTGCTCTGACCTCACTTTGGGTCTCCAACTTAATTAAACAATCAAACACAGAAGCATCATGCCATTTTAAAGTGAACATGAATTATAAAATTAATATAGGCTCTTACAGTTTTCTCTGTTTCAAAAGTATAGCCACAAGACATAAGCAATATGTTTGTTCATGTAGAAAATCACTTACACTCTTAAAAATAAAGAGACATTTTTGCTTAGTGTCAAGAATATTTTATCATTTAAATACAAAGTTTTATCATAAAACTCTTAGACAGTAGGTACTATCCAGTGTGCTTACAACCATAGCATTAACTACATGGTAAAGGTATTTGGTTGCTGTTGCCTGAGCAACCAATGAGCTTGCACCTCAACATTTAAATACCTCAGTGTTGTTTGCGCTAGCAATCAGCAGTGCATATTCCAATGTCCTCCTCCACCCTAGCTGCACCTGTGTGTAGATCTGTTAAGTATGTAATGTTATGTATGTGTGTTATATTTTCGGAAAGCATGTCTGTGAATATACTGGCAGTAGGAGTATACTTGCTCTGCACTAAAAATCAAAGCAGCAGCAGCAGCAGCAATGTAGCAGATCTATTCCACCAAGACCAAACACATAAATATTGTCATATACATTTTCATTACTATACGAAATCTTTCAGAGAGTTTTCATGACAGAAATAATGTTTTTCCAAGTATGTTTTCCAACAAAGAAAGAAAGAAAACCGAGGGATGGCACAAAAACATAAATAAATGTAGCATTAAATGCATTATAAAGGCAATGATCAAGTGTTGCTTCAGAGGGCATTTTGTTTGTGGTTCATGTGGCTGTATAATGATAGTGTTGTTCAGGAACAGCTTTTTGACCAGTCTGAATAATAAATCAGAGCTAGGATTCAGACAGTTTTGTTTGTACATCTGTTGTAAGGCAAAATGGTTTACTGTAAAAATGATTTCAGATTTATACAGCCTCTTGTTTTTGATGGTGCTAAAAGAAGAAATAAGACCCTGTCAGAGCTGTGACCCAGTGGTTTGCACACAGACTTTGATACATTGAGCTACAGTGCTTTGTGGATAACATGACTTTGAATCTGTTTCACAACGCTTGGCCAGTAGTTCCAAGAAGTATCAGATTTTGTCACCAAGCAACAAAGAAAATGGTGTACAATATAAGATGTGTGTGATTATCTAAAAATAACATATACAAAATAAATAAAACATGCAAGATTAAATGTAATGCAATATATAATCTTTTACAGCTGCAAGCATGTGCAAGAAGCATGATTTTAATATTTCAATAACAAAAGGTTGAAAAAAAACTGTCAGTAATATCATTACTACTGTAATAGTCAGAGGTTTAATAATAGCAAGAAAGCAAATATGAGAATAAAAAGTTCCAAGAGTAAGAACTGTAAGAAATTTGTTTATTTTTGCTCATTTTTCTTTCTTAGAAATATGAGTTTATATCTCACCTCAAAACCTAAAGGATTTAAAGATTTAAGGAAACGGCTCATAACAGTAGCTCCTACCCTTTGTCATCTTTTTAATCAGGTTCCCAGGCTGAGATGTGGTCACAGCTAAGGTCAGAGTTCAACAGGGGGCAAATGCCAGGGCTCAGACAGCTTTAAAGTGATCTGAGATTCTTGACCAAACGCAGTTGGTTCACTGTTCAAGGAGACAGCTGAGTAGTTAAAAGTCCTATTCAGTTACAAAACATCCCTCCAAAAAAAAAAAAGACTAAACTGTCCAATAAAGTTTCAACTTTGCAATTTAAAGCCAGAAGAGGCTTCATAAATGATCAAACATCAGCATTCACCATCATCCACAACTTTAAAATGTATATGGGAGTGGTTTGGAATGAGGAAGAGTGTGTTTATACTTTACCTCGCTGTTGTTTTATGTCTGTAAACTGAGATTCCATCCCAGGCTCTTCAATCACTTAGAGACCTTTTGAACAGAACAGCTGTTGCATCTTTACTATTAGCCAGTTTTGAAAAATGTAAATATTTTAAAAAGTGATATTGTATGTTTACAGTCATTTTCAGTAGCAAGCACTAATGAACAGGGGTGTCAAGATAACCAAACACAACGTCACGCACTCCAACTCTGCTGATGTTACATTAATTTATGAGTCTACAAAAGCATGTCTAAAAGACGGTAATAGATGATTATGAAAAACTTTTGTGGCTGTCCCATGATACAGTGATGATTTCAGATATCTGTTTTTTATGCTATTTGTTTCTTACCTTGGAGCTGTAAAAGATTTGCAGATGCTAAAAGAGAACATATTGCACTGAAAAACATGAAAATGAAAAAGCATCCAAGCTTCAAAAGCTTCAAACCTGGATCTGATCGCAGAAAGGATGTCTCAATTCCTCCCCATGAGGCTGTCATCTAAGAACAGCCTCTAGCGTATTTACAGTGAAATTGCAAACCCTTACCAAATTTTGCAATGTTCACAGAGGAAATCTCTTGTTTTCTTTAGCATATTGGCTAATGGTTTGGGACAACATCCAAACACCCTAATGTTGTTAGAACAATCCATCTGATGTAGGGTGTTGTAGGGATTTGTAAATGTCAACAGGCACTGAAACAAAATAATTAATAATTTTATCTTGTAATGGGTCATAGTGGATGACAACTGTCATCGTGTCTAGGATACACAATGTCCTGACAGAAAAACTATCATGGTTAATTTTGTGTAGTCCGACATGTTTCTTGTCCATGAGACTGCACAACTGACTGCACAAATTTAGAAGTCAGAATAGTGTTACTTGACAAAGTGACTATTATGCATAAATCATAAGAGAGCAGATTATAATACACAAAATATGGTAGTACCGATTGAATGCGGTTTTAACATTCCTGCCTAAATTATCTAACTATCTAGCACATGCTTTCTCTACAACAATGTAATTTACTGCTTTCAATACTTCCAATATGCATGTATGTTTGAACTCATCATCATGTCTAACAAGAAACTATACGTTCAACCACTGGTTGTTTTAACTGCACATTTTTGCATTGCTGTTTTCGAATGTGAGCTTGAACTTTGATTTCAGGAGACACAGAATCATTAGCTTATGTTGTAATGTAATACCTGACATGTTTTGCTTCCATTCTTGGACTTTCAGTCTGCACTTTTTTTGTTGACTACTGTATTCTTAGATCCTATTGAATCCATCTTGTTTCTGTAGATACTCTTCGGTTCACTGATTGTGTTCACCTGTGCCTGATTTAGTTACTCATTATCTCATTATTATCATTATTGTATTAGTTACTATTATGTGTAAAGCCCTGTGCTGCAGTTTAGTTTGTCAGTTCTTGTTTTTATTATGATACATTGCATTGTGTTTGCTGTTTCTGTGGATTCTCCCCGAGCCTAGTGCTCTGTTTAGTTGGAGTCTTACGCAAATATCAAGGTTGGGAAAATTACTTTGAAAATGTAATAAGTGCTTATTGTTAATCGTTTTCAAATGTTTTAACAGGGCAGGGCATTTTAACTTAATCCTTCAGTAGCCAACAATGATTACTGTCTCACTTTTAAAAATCCTTCATCACCTTAATTTTGATTATAATAGTTTAATTCTAATACACAACCACTACACAATCAGACATTAGCGCTTCTTTTTATTCTGAAATTGTTCAAGAATATTGCTATAAAATCAAACAAACAATGGAAAGAGGAAACACTGGCATCTAACAATGCTTTGGGGGGGGGGGGGGGGGGTACTGTTAATCTTAAAATATAAAGCATAAGAAAATCCAGATAAGTGAGTATCACTGTATTAAAATGCATTTAAACGGCAGTAGGTGTCGTGCACATTAAAAACAGAAAAATATATATTATTCAACATATAGGTTTTTACAGAAAATATTCAGAATCAATTATAATACGTCCCTGTTTAATCAAATATGACTAAATATTGGTGTTTTTCCATTCCTTAATTCCTTAATATAATCTGCTGGGTTTTTTCAATACAGATTCATAATCTAGTAGATGATACTTAGTTCCTTTAGATGCCACATTTAATTAATTTATTAGTTAATTTATTTATTTACTCACAAACAAAAACAAGACTGTGAGGAGTAAACAGCATGTTGAATGCATTAAATTTCACATCATATTTATTTTTTATTTTTAAATTTTAATATTTCTAATCAGTTTAACTTTTGACCGCAAAGTTAACAAACCCAATGTCAACCCAACTCATTAGATGGTCTATCTGTCCCTCATAGTGTTGATTTCATTTGTGACACATTAAACACGTCATCTACCATTCCTAAAGTCTATAATCAGGCATAAACCAAGAAATTGTTGTGTTTATGTTTGTGTTGTTGATCAGTCGTCACGCTGATTTCACTCTCCAGTGGAAATGGCCTAAAGCATCTGGTCCCAGTCTGTTCCAGACACCTGTTAGACGGTTTGTCCAAGACTTGGACGATGGTGTTGAAATGATGGTGGGAATTATGGTTGCGTGGTTAACCACAGAGAGTCATGACTTTGGTACATTGGGAACAGCATGAGTCATATTGTCTTTGTGTACACAGGCAAACACTGACGTCCATAAATGGATGTTTCTTTCTCTTTATCCTAGAAATGTCTTCCCATTTAAACAAATAGGATACAAGTCATTTTCCTTCCATGAGCCCACACAGTTATGCAAACATGTGGTGGTTAAGCTATTACAATGTCATTGTGATATATTAAACACCACAAAGGGTGATGTCCAACAAGAGACATCAGGCCACTGAATTGGGTAAGCTAAATTGTCCATAGTGTACGTGTGCGAATGAGAGTGTTATGGATATAAGTGTATGGGTGTTTCCCAGTGATGTGTTGCAGCTGGAAGTGCATCCGCTGTGTAAAAACATATGCTGGATAAAACATTCCGCTGTGGCGATCCCAGAATAATAAGGGACTAAGCCAAAAAGAAAATGAATGAATGAATATATAATGATGCTCACAGTCAATATACAGCATCATGCACAAAGTATTTGTGGTCATTTATCAATATGCTTTTGGAAGAGTAACAGTAAATGATGGACTGCATCTGAACAGCATTGAAAACTCAAAATAATGACTGATGGAGGATGGGGTGCAGGGGACAGGTTGTGTATCAAAAGGAAGAGGACACCAATCACTGTTATCTGTAACACACATCAACCCCCTTTTGATTTTAATTGTCAAATTGTATTAAATGTGCACCTCAAATCTTAAAAGTATAAAGTATTTAATGTAAACATCATAAAATCATAAAATAAAAAAATCATGTAAAAAGCTACTTAAGTGCACCTACTGTATAATGCAAGACACTTTAATGTTTCTTAAGTAGTGCTCAAATGTAAATGTTTACTTTCAAGTACATTTTAAAGCACATTGAATGGGCTTTTTTTTTTTTGCAGTGGCCAAAAATACATTGTATGCATCGAAAAATTTGATTTTCTTTTATGCCAAAAATTATTCTAATATTATGTTAATAATATCATGTTCTATGAAGATATTTCGTCAATTTCTAAAACTTCATTTTTGGTTAGTAATATGCATTGATAAGCACTTTATTTGGACAATTTTAAATAAGGAAATGTTCTCAATATTTAGTCAATACTCAATATTTTAATATTTTTTTGAATCTTCAGATTCCAGACATTCAAATAGTTTCTAGAAATATTGTCCTATACCAGCAAACCATATATCAATGCAAAGCTGAATAAAAACACATTTTTTCAGCTTTCATATGATATATAAATCTTTTTTTTCTGCAGAAAACTGGGCTTTGTGGTCCAAGTTCATAATTATTAAGTATTTCATTCTTTTAAAAAGTACACTTATGTAAAATACTAAAATACTAGAATATAAGTAAAATTGTAGAATACTCAATATTACATTTATTTTTTAAATGTCCACTGCAATTTCTTCATTACAAATACACAGATATATAAATACATGACATGCATTCATGACATTTCAATCAATATTACATTTTTTACTATAAATACTTGTCTGTACATGTAATTATAGTTTAAATATACTCTATTAAGTCAGCACGGTGGCGCAGTGGGTAGCACAATCGCCTTACAGCAAGAAGGTCGCTGGTTCGAGCCCCGGCTGGGTCAGTTGGCGTTTCTGTGTGGAGTTTGCATGTTCTCCCCGTCTTTGCGTGGGTTTCCTCCAGGTGCTCCGGTTCCCCTACAGTCCAAAGACATGCAGTATAGGTAAATTGGGTAAGCTAAATTGTCCGTAGTGTATGAGTGTGAATTGATGTGTATGGATGTTTCCCAGTGATGGGTTGGAGCTGGAAGGGCATCCACTGCATAAAACATATGCTAGATAAATTGGCGGTTCATTTCGCTGTGGTGACCCCAGATTAATAAAGGGACTAAGCCGAAAAGAAAATGAATGAATGAATGAGTATACTCTATTAAAAGAAAAAAACAATACAAGTAATTATGAAATTATATAAAGATGCACGTAAGCATTTAAGTCAAAAAAACATTCTAAAAGTAATCTAATGGCATTACATTTTAATTTAAACATGCATAATTTTACATAATTATTAACATGTACTTCTGAAAAGGGTTTTAATACCCAATTGAAACGAGCACAGGGTCATTCATTACATCATTATTTATATCATGTTCATTTTCAGCTATTAACAGATTTAGGTTCCCGACACATTGATTGCATGCAATTTGGGCATAATTGTTGAATGATCATCACAGATGAATGCAGATATAGTTTCAGGCCAGTCTGAAGTCAGAGCTCTGGAATGAGACATAGACTTCCCTCTGTCTCTTATTTAATGAGCTTTATAATGCCTTTCGAATGAATGAGGCCTATTGAACTCTACATGACAACAATACCCAAAATCCCTTTGAAATATGTCTGACGGTTAAAAAAAACTCTCCAGTTTATAACATGCTGTACAGCTTTTATTAAGGGCACTTTCACCCTGCAGTTGAGATTTGATATGGATGGTTGATTTGAAATAATATATTTTTTTCTCTGTTCAAATAAATGTAAGGAAAATATTTTAGGTGGGTGAGCTTAACCAAGGCTAGTTTCTCTGCACTTTAATATAAGCTTCATAGTTAGACCTTTAATTTCTTATTAGTATGGCCAGACAGAATCTGCAGACTATTGATTTTTTGCATTTTCCGTGCATAATTTTGTGACAAATAAAAATAAAATCTGCGTATTTATGTTGAATTATTGGGAGAGTAAAAAAATAACCTTTATATAAGGTTTACAATTAAGAGTAATTAAGTTAGAACCACATAAAACTGGCCCTCGAGGAGTGGCGGCACTGGCTCGAAGGAGCCCAGTTTCCCTTCACTGTTATCACTGACCACAAAAACCTCCAATACCTTCACAATGCACAACGTCTGAATGCTCGACAGGCTCGCTGGTCCTTCTTCTTTGCACGATTCCACTTCAATATCACCTTCCAATCAGGATACAAGAACTGCAAAGCCGACGCACTGTACCGTATGTACTCACCTGACCCAGTTCAAGACACTCCCGAACCAGTACTACCTCCCTCAATCTTCCCAGCACCCATCTTATGGCGAGTGGATGAGGAAATCCGTGCCTCTACCCTCGAGGAACCGGCACCTCCTGAACTTCCACAAGGCCTTACCTACGTGCCCTCCAGTCATCGACTATCGCTCCTCAATAGTACGCACACGTCCCTTGGCTCAGGACATCCAGGCAGCAGGCAAACCCTCTCGTTCCTGCAAGAGAAATATTGGTGGCCGGGCATGGCCAAAGAGGTTTCTCAGTATGTTCGGGGATGTTCAGTCTGCGCCATCACCACCACTCCTCACCGACTCCCTGAAGGCAAATTACAACCATTACCCATTCCCCGCCGACCCTGGACTCACTTAGGTATAGACTTTACCACAGACTTACCTCCCTCTCGAGGTTTCACCACCATACTGGTGGTAGTAGATCGATTTTCCAAACACTGCAAACTCATCCCACTCAAAACACTCCCTACAGCTCTAGAAACGGCAGCGTCACTCTTTGAACACGTCTTCCGCAACTATGGTCTTCCTGAAAATATCGTCTCCGACCGTGGACCCCGATTTATCTCCAGGGTCTGGCGGGCATTCTTCCACCATCAGCCTCTCCTCTGGGTAACGGGGGGAATAACGATATGTCATGATATAGTACCATTTCTGTAAATTCCATCAATTATAGTTTATATATTGACCACATGTATTTACTTATTCATATGTGATCATATGTCTCACTTCATTGAGAACTTCAGTGCAAATGTTTGATAAATACATAAATGAATATAATATCAAATGAAATATAAACATAAAATATAAAATAAAGATTGATAAAATATCAAACACTTTTTTAAATATGAAATTGATTGAGATGAATTGTTACAAGTAAAACATAAAATGCAAAATGTAATCATTGTACTTATATAAATATTATATAGAAATATTAAACAATGTATTTTGAAACACCACTAAATAAACAATAGAGCATAATATGAAATGATATGCGTTTTATTTTAACCATATAATATACTGTATATTGTCATATTGCACAGCCCTAATTTACACACATTTACATAAGTAAACAAAAACGATTGCCTCAAAATCTCTTGGAAATCTGCATATTTCTGCGGGCACAGATTCCATGTGGGCCTACTCATTAATCTTTGCCTCTGTTGTCTTGTTTCATTGAGGTTGTAGTGGTCAGTGTTGTTTGAGACATTTCAGGCCTGTGTAGAAACAAACGTGTGTCTGTGTTTTTGTCCTTTATGTTTTTTGCTCTGGTATTTGTTTTCATTTTAGATGAAGCCAGAGGCCTAACAGACAGCTTTCTGACCTTCTGTGAGGGATGAGCAGACAACACATGCTTGACCAAATGCTTTCTGTCATGTGGCTTTCAGTTTTGCCCTGAGTGCATGTACACATCTGGACATCACGTCTAGTGGGAAACATATTTATTGTTAAAACGTGAACAGTGATGTGTAAGGTATCTAAGGCAAGCATTTTACACTCTATTGTATTCTCGATTCTTAATGAGTGTTTCTTGCAGTGATTCTACTGAAGAACATTTTTAGGATTCCAAACAAACTTTCACTAAAGAGTTCTTTATATAACCATGTTTTTCTTAGTGAAAAAGCATTTTAGTTATCAAAAGTACCTTTAATCACTATAAAGCCTGTGAAGGTTCCCAGATAACAACTGCTGAAATTAATAACACAGGTTCAGCCAGGTACTGGCCATCAATGAATACATTTACATACATTTATATATATGCTTGTCTGTCACACCAATGTTTTTGACTGGTTGGCTCCATTTTGTTATTAAATAATAATATAGATTAGTGTATGCTCCATTCAGCCGTTTTCCTTTCTGTCAGCTTTGGCTTTAATTAAAGAATTAATAAACTATTATGGCTTAGAACAATGTTTTGTGTTTAATTAAACATTTTGTGGCAAATAGCCATGTGAAAAGTGGGATAAAGTACATTCGAATGGTTGTTTTCGCTAAATAAAGACCTGTAGTCATATACAACAGTAAGCCAACGTTTGACTTTATTCTGTGATGACTGCCTTGATGTACTTTACAGCCATTTAGAGTTTAAATGTTAATCAATCACTTATATGGAACACCATCTTTTCATAACTAAAACAGCTTTAGCAATTTCGAAATGCTCAAAATGCAAATTGCGGGTAAACATATTTATTACAAAATAAAAATGCACTAGTGTAAGCAGTGCCTAAATATATGCTGTGCGGTTGTACTCAGGGCTTAATGAAGTTTAAAGTAAAGATACAATACAATTCAGACGGGTTGCAGCTGGAAGGGCATCCGCTGCGTAAAACATATGCTGGATAAGTTGGTGGTTCATTCCGCTGTGGCGACCCTAGATTAATAAAGGGACTAAGCCGAAAAGAAAATGAATGAATGAATGTTTACGTGGCAAATGTTGTGCTTGCCCTCTCACGTTAACATTCTTAAATACTTGTGCTACATGACAGTATAAAAGTTATTTTTTTGTCCTACTATATAAGATTTAAGCTTTGGGACTGCTAAAGTCTGTTCTAAAATGAAAGCGTCAGAGTTGACGTCATTTGCTACAGTTTTTAATGAGGCACGACTCAGATTGACAGGTGAAAATCCAATAAAATCGGAACTGGGTTACTTGAACCATGCAGTGTAAATGCAGCCTAAAAAATGCAAGGCACAAGCATAATGGTCAAACACATCTGTCCAGTCCGTGTTTACATTGGAAAACAATAGAAAAGTTGCTCGTTGGAGAGGAAAAACACATTAGGTACATGAAGTGAAAATGTCAACTGCATCAGGCAAAAAAAACAAACAAACAAGGGTTACGTGTGTAAATTCTACATATTTCCCCAGTGTAATATCCAAAGTTTTATGTCTGTATGAAGATTTCACTCAATTGCCATTTTAGTCTGGAATTACAGAACCAGATGCAAGTGAACCAAACTGCTAGCAAGCTTTCTGCATTATTATTCAGATTTGAACCCATACTCTTTGACTTCCTGTGGCTTGATTTGGAAAACCTCATTCCTTCAGACTGTTCCGTTTTTTCACAGTTGTGTCGGTGTGGACAAATGCAAATCAGCTGATCATTGTTTCAGGCTTGTTGGAAACTGTTTTTTTTTCCAGGTAGCAATGGAAAAGGTCATTTTTATGTGGAAAGCATAGGGTGGAACAGGATAGAACACAATGCTCCTCTCATCATCTGCTCTAACCATCAACTATTTACCAATAAACTCAAACTGGCCAGTCTTGTACTTATTGTTTAGTTGTTCCATGACGTTTGTGCTGCTCAGTTCATCATCTTTCCCACCTTCTTTAAGACAATGCTTCCCTATGGAGTCACCACAGGCATTGTTTCAGAGCTCAGAGAAGACCGTAAATAGCAGTTCCACACCTGTACTGTATCTGCCGGTCATTGGTTTACTTTTTACCTTTAAACTATTTTAAGGACACACATCATGGTCCAAGCAACACAAACAATACAGCAAACAGACTAATTTTATTAATTGTAACTAATAGTTGAACTAAAACAGACAGAATAAAAGAAATAGATTACATATAAGCTTGTTACGCTGTCTTCTTAGTTATTATTATTTTCATTTTTGATTAAAGAGAAAAGTTCTGTCACCGTGTACTCATGCTCCACTTGTTTTAAAACTGTTTGAGTTTCTTTCTTCTATTGAACACAAAGGAAGGTATACTAAATAATGTTGTCAAAAATAATGACTCCTACTCTGGATTTGCGAGTTATCCTTTTACAATATTTCTTTTCTTGAAAAAATATTTGTATAGTTAAAGTAACAGTAGTAGTAGTAGTTGTGGTAGTAGTTGTTGGTGGTGTTATATATTTTTAGCTTTCTTATTTACGTACTTTGACCTGTCCACCCAGTACCTTTATGTACACCCAAACACACACACACACACACACACACACACACACACACACACACACACGCGTGCGCATTTATCTGTTTTTTTTGTATGTTTTTTCGTCTGTGTTCTTTGTTTTTCCCTCTCCATTTGTATGTGTTTTAATGTAATTTGTGTACCTGTTTGCATAATAAAAAATAAATATTCATATGTAATATTTAAATGGAATAGAAAAATCAATAAGTATGTAAGTAAGTAAATAAATAAATAAATAAATAAATAAATAAATAAAAAAGTACATTTTATACACTTTTTTCTGGTTTGATTTTATTTTTGTCAACACATGCATGTCATATTTGACCTCATACATTTTTTACTGGCACTGATGTTTTACCCAGTTGAAAGTATTGTAGTTATATGAAAACAAATAATAAAAATGTCATAATATATTTTTATTATTATTATTTAAATATTGAATGAGTCTCACCAGCTTTACATGAAATGCATTTAAAAGAAATTTGAATGGTAGTGGCTAGTTATTTATTATTATTATTATTATTATTATTATAGGGCAAAGAACCATATTGCTTCATTTATATAAATTACAATATATATACATTATTTATTAAGTCTTGTAATAACCCCCAGTAACACTACATGTTTTTTGTTATTCCCCAGAGTATAACAAAATCCATAAGTGCTGTATAAAGGCTTAATATTTTACATTTTTCGTAAACATATCATTTATATTACAAACAAATGTTTAATATTCAATCGGGGTGTGCAGTATGAATATTTGAGAAGGACATGTAATTGAATAGTTTCTTCTTTTTGAGGGCCACAAATCCGTCTGAGCTTTTCATTTACAGTCAAAGAATTGTTTGAGGCTCTAAATGTGATCTTTGTCTGTCGTTTGTACAGCGTCTCATGTCAGACGAACAAGACAGAATGTCTCTCAAACACTTTGTCGTACACAGGAGGAAAATTGCAGTCAGTTTTGTCTTGGCCATGAAGCACACACAGGGCTGTTTCAGCGGTCTGTGGGCATCAGTGTGTAGGTGTGAGTAGATATAATGATGTCATAGAATGAGACCCTCTGAAAAATGTGAAACAGATACAATTACAGCGAGAGTAATAAATAATGTATTCATTAGAGGAGTAATGGTCATTTACAGACATCTATACTGAAGTCTTGTAATGTTAGTTCCCCAGCGGGAGGGGAACTTCAATGCTATGTGGATAACTT
>CAIGQW010054217.1:358393-381876 GCA_903798125.1 Danio choprae | reverse complement strand
CCAGTGGGAAACTATAGACACTTTTTTATACTTTTATTGAGCAAAAGGATGGAATTACCTGATTTCTATAACTACTAGAATGGCCATAAGACATCGTATTCATTTCATATTCACATTCAAAGCTTCTATTGAGATATAAGAATTAAGCTTTGAGTATCGACAATACACTACGACAATACTCGTCACCAAGGAGGACACTGGCACCCAAAAACACACGGCGGTCCAACACAGCCTAAACAGGCTAAACTGAATTTTTGTGCAGGATCGGGAGTGAACGTATCTTCTAAAGCGTCTTTTGCATGAACGCACATATTAGGAGTGCATTTTTCAGTCCCAGTTGAAAACTACGAGTCACGTGACAAGCTTCATACTTTGAAATATAAACATTTCGGTAGACTAATTACCTCAGACAAACACAGAACACACAAACACTGCAGTGCTTTTTCATACTATGGATGTCAGTGGTTACAGGTATCCAGTTTTCTTTGTGTCTTCTTTTGTGTTCAAACAAACAAACAAAAAAAAACAAGTGAATAATGAGAGAATTTTAAGTTTTGGGTGAGCTCTTTAAGTCTTTTAAATATGTTAAGCTGCTGTGATCAACCCATTGTAATGTTTTTCAGTGAATATTAAATTACCGAAAGAGCTGCAGTATATTTTGTATTTTTATAGGTATATTTTATATGTTTTAAAAGTAACTTTAAAGTAAAGTAATTAGTAATTTGATTACTTTTTTACATGAAGTAATCAGTAACGTACTCAGATTACAATTTTCCAGTGGTAATCAGTAATTTATAATCGATTACTTTTTTTAAATAACTTACCCAACACTGGTCATTACCCTAAAAATACAATATTTTTGGTAATACAGCCTATAAACGTTTACTAGATCATTCTTGAAGGCTCACAAAAATGAGAGTAAGGTTTATTTACGGCACTGAATATGTTGTTTTAAAACACATGTTTGAAGTTAAGTTTTGTTTTTGCCATTAGAAAATTGTGTTTTTGTTTGCAGGAAGTTGCTAGGCAACAGAGGCACGCATAATTTAAGGCACGGTAAAAATAGCGGGCATTGAAATGTATGTGGTCAATTTGAACGCTATGGTAATTCAAGGTAGAAATGCTCAGGACGTTTTATCATTTTAATCAAATAACAAAGTTAGAAATAAATGTAAAAATGATAAAAATATCAACATGACCGCCTCAGTAGTTCTAGTCTTATATTGATTAAAAGTGTTTAAATATATATTTATAATGTTACAAAATGGTTATATTTCAAATAAGTTACAGCCTTCATAATGCAATACATCTGCATATTTCTGAAGTATCATGTAACACAGAAGGCTGGATCTGTTACATTTGCAACATAAAAATAAAAAATAAAAAAATAAAAAATAATATAATCCTATAATGCTATTTATAGCATAAACAGTTGGAAAACACTCATGAACAGGCTATAGACAACTGTTAATTAACTTTTGTATATTGTTAAATCGAGATATCAGCAAATGATTGGGGATTCCAGTAGCAAATTAATTGAAAAACTCTTCAAATATTCACTAATCCATCAATTACACAATGGATTGCCAAATGAACAAAATGATGTGTGAATCTAGTGTGAACATGTCTTAAAAGGATTAAGAAAATCCACATAAATTATTTGTTTAGCAGTTGGTAGTTCAGCAACACTGTCCATATGTTCCCTTTCAAATCCCCCTGATCCCCTCAGCAATGCCTGCAAGCTGGTAACGCTCAAATCACATTTTTTTATAACAGTTGCCAATGATACTGGCGTCTTCTAGAAGCTACAAAAGGTCCATTGGAAGGACTGAAATGACAGGATAATCTGTTTGCGGTTTAGTGTGGTGGCCAAATCAGCACTGGATCCTTTCCTTCAATTGACTATTGTGTGTAAGACTGTGATATCCTTTAGCGAACTGAATCAAACTACAGTCCTTCAGTCCGCCCATGTTTGGATCTGTGCCCTGCTTGGCCAGTTGGGCTGCTGGTGAGCTGTGTTTTAGCACATCTGGCACTGCAATGGGCAGCAGAAATGATGCACTAAAAAGCTTCTGGATGAACACGATCAACACGTTTTGATTCCAGTTCCAAAACTTGTGGGAGCTTGACATGTGATTTGATTTTCACAGATTTTTAAGATTAGGAATGCCACTAGAGCGATGTAAGATGACATTATTAGCCTGTAAAAAAATATTTTAAAAATCGGATATTTTTTTCCTATTGCTGTTTAACAGACAGATTTTCTTCCAACACATTTTAAACAATAGCTTTAATTAGTCATTTAGTTTGCCTTTGCCATGATGACAGTACATAATAATTGAGCAGCTATTTTGCAAGATACTAGCATTAAGCCCTGAATTAAGCGCAATTTAAAGGCCTAACTGGCAGCACTTATTATAGAAATTATTTATAGAAATTATTTTATATTCATATTGTTTTTCACAATTCTTCTTTTAAAATCCTCCAAAATTGGCTCAAATTATTACTTAAACTTAAATCGTTCCTACACTGTAAAAAAAATGCTGGGTTCCACACAATCAATTTGTGTTGGCAAAACATGAAGGAGTTAAGTTAACTTATTATTTTTTTACTAATTTATGTGGATTGATTCATTCATTCATTCATTTTCATTTCGGCGTAGTCCCTTTATTAATCTGGGGTCGCCACAGCGGAATGAACCGCCAACTTATCCAGCATATGTTTTACGCAGCGGATGCCCTTCCAGCTGCAACCCATCCATACACACTTGTGGGGGAGACCGGAGCACCCGGAGGAAACCCACGCCAACACAGGGAGAACATGCAAACTCCACACAGAAACGCCAACTGACCTAGCCGAGGCTCGAACCAGCGACCTTCTTGCTGTGAGGCGAACGTGCTACCCACTGCGCCACACACAGTGGATCGGTTTAGGACAAACAGCAAACGTCTTTTTGTGAGTGTAGACTATTGCTTTGATTGCATTACAAATTACTTAAAAGTCCCTGTGGTGGAAAACATGGACACCATCTAACAGCTACACATACTTTAGCTATCCTCACTCTGTGGAAACGTCATGCTACTCAAAGTGACATAAACGTGGTTTTGTGGTATCCTCAAAAGAAACTTGATATTTACATCTTTAGAGGTCTTTGTTTTCATAAACCAGGCCTCTGAATCCCGTGGGCATGTATGTTAGGATATGAAAGGTAGTGGGTCGGTAATGTTATTGATTATCTGGTTGAGTTTCTTCCATCATGCAGTCCTCCAGGCTTATTCTCACTCCCATCACAGCTGGATCCTGTCCGCACTTATAAGGCAAACCTCAGAGGACTCATTCCTAAATCTTGAGGCAACTGCGCAGGTGCATCTGGATACAAGCACCTTCTCAAAAAAAAGTGCGAGGCCCAACCAGAACCTTCCAGCACACGTGAATCACAGCCAGAGTCTCATGTATCCACTTAGACATGCAAATGGAGAAAACGGCATAAACAAATAGCATCTGGAAAACAAAATCAATCAAAGCAATAATGGAAAATTTTTTAGCTCCAGACTTTTTACATGACGCGTTGTTTACTGTTAAATCTTTCATGTTCTTCCTCTTCTTTACCTCTGGATTGAAGGACTTGTTTAAGTTTGAGGCACGTGCGGCAACACGTGGGTCTGAGACTAAAAGATGATGTGTCTGGCCCAATTACAGACAAATCTAAACACATTAAAGGTATAATAAACACAGGATCTCTGTGTGAGCAGATCTGTGCAGGATACATCCTCTGAGCATAAGCCAGTTATCAGGAGAACGTCACTTAGTGACTTATTATGGCTGGAGAGTGTCATTGACTTTCTTTCTTTCTTTCTTTCTTTCTTTCTTTCTTTCTTTCTTTCTTCACAAGTCATTATGAAAAGCAGTACTGTCAAGTGTTTACTTTGCCATGGTGTATAGATGCTGGTTTGTCTGTGTGTTTTTTTGTTTTTGTTTTTTTTACTGACGGTCAGTTGAGTTCTTCACCCACGGCAGGCTTGGTCCCTACAGGATGTTATTTTAAGGACCAGGTCCAAGAGAAACAGAATGTATCATCTGGGTCACATAACTCTGTTATTCCCTGCGTTTTAGCCTTAAAATCTATGCACATATTTAGCGAAAACTTTTTTATAAATAATATTAATATTATTAATAGTATGATTAATAATAATAATAATTAAAATAATAATGATAATAATGGGCGGCGCAGAGGCCCAGAGCCTTGGCTGGGTCAGTTGGCATTTCTGTGTGGAGTTTGCATGTTCTCCCCATGTTCACGTGGGTTTTCTCCGGGTGCTTCGGTTTTCCGAAGTCCAAAGACATACGCTATAGGTGAATTGGGTAAGCTAAATTGTCCGTAGTGTATGTGTGTGGATGTGAGAGTGTATGGGTGTTTCCCAGTGATGGGTGGCAGCTGGAAGGGTATCCGCTGCGTAAAACATATGCTGGATAAGTTGACGGTTCATTCCGCTGTGGCGACCCCTGACTAATAAAGGGACTAAGCCGAAAAGAAAATGAATGAATGAATAATAATAATAATAATAATGATAATAATAATTTTGTTGGTTTACTTTGTTGGTTTAGTTTAGTTTTAAGTTGGTTTACTGTGTTTTTAAATTCAGTCTGGATAAACATAAAGGCCGGGACACACCAAGCCAATGGCAAAAAATAGAGCAGATGAAAAAACAATTGTGTTGTAGCCTTGCGTGAACACACCAAGCAAAGACGAAAGCTGACTGATTCAAAAGCACTGATTCTGTGACTACGTAGGAGGATGTGTCCTTCCACACTGCTGGGGGCAGTATCTGTTTTCTCGATCAGAGCAGCAGAACTGGAACTTTAAACGTACACGTGCAAAGCTCTCTCCTGGGACAGCATGCCAAACATGCTTTATTATCAATCATCAGCTAAGTGTGAACTCTTCAAAGCAGTGTTTAGTAACTTTATAACAGTAATTGTCAGTCACTGCAGAGGGATTCGCTCATGCAAGTATGTCTGATGATCCAATAGTTCATATCGCAAATTTTTGAGAAATTAAGGGAAATTACAGCCTCCTTGACTTGACTTGAATTCAATCTATCTTGGCTTGAATTGTTTACTTGCTGCATAACTTTACTATGTCCGATTTGACATGCTGAATTGGACGAGCTCTAACGTCAACCCAACTAGCCGGACAGATGCTATGGATTGTTGGTCCAACCTGATGGATCAACGAAGCCCAGCAGCTGACCGTCAGCATGGTATGTCCCGGCCCTAACAGACAAGAACTGTAAAACAACTTGGTGTTTGTGGGTCTTGTTTTTATTATTTTATCTGTATTGTTAGCTATGTGTTCTGAGGTTAAGAGTGGGAGTGTTTGAAATTGGTGCAGGAAGAACACACACAAAAAATTACGTTATGATAAACCTGTGATTGCTTAAAAGGCACAACTAAACAGAGTTTCTGGCACAAACAAATGTCTAGTTGGACACTTTGTATCTAATGAAATTGCATTCACATTTTTATTTTAATTTAACTTTCTGTAAACTGTAAATGTTTTAAATGGGCCACTATATGTTTTATTCAAATGTGGATTTAGACAAGGATGACACTTTTTGACATTATCAGTCACCCACTTAGTACCTCTCTCACTATCTTTCTCTCTCTCTCTACCATCCTGTTTAGATTCCTGCTTTCCTTAAGGGAGATATCTGTTACTAAACTAACAGTATGAACCATGACAACCATTCCAGTCCAGTCAGCAACACTGTGTAAATAGTGTGAGAAAAACATAGAGAATGTGTACGAAAAAGGAAACTGGGGGTCTGCGTGCTTCATCTGTGTGGGAGCAGTCGCAGAGCCTCACGTGTATTTGGACTGTCGCTTTTCCCAAGGACCGGAGATATTTCATTGTGAAGATTAGTCATAGACTAAATAAAATCAGCTCCAGTTGGAGGTTAAATGAACTGCAACCCCCATCTTGTTCATGGTCTCCAAATATACCTTCAGATGAGCATGAAACATTTAGGGACATGAAGCGAATGCTGTAAGTGTTTAAAATAGAATGCATTAATACATTATCTGCTTGTCAGAACACCATGTATGGAAGTTTTATGAACGGCCAGTTTCACACACAGAGATCTGTATGGAGAGTTTTACTGCTTCAGATAAAATTGTTTTCATCTGAATTAGAATTTACTATAATAATAATGGGCTGCACGGTGGCGCAGTGAGTAGCACGATCGCCTCACAGCAAGAAGGTCGCTGGTTCGAGCCTCGGCTGGGTCAGTTGCCGTTTCTGTGTGAAGTTTGCATGTTCTCCCCGTGTTCATGTGGTTTTCCTCCGGGTGCTCCGGTTTCCCCCACAAGTCCAAAGACATGCGGTACAGGTGAATTGGGTAAGCTAAATTGTCCGTAGTGTATGTGTGTAAATGAGTGTGTGTGGATGTTTCCCAGAGATGGGTTGCAGCTGGAAGGGCATCCGCTGCGTAAAACATATGCTGGATAAGTTGGCGGTTCATTCTGCTGTGGCGACCCCAGATTAATAAAGGGACTAAGCCGAAAAGAAAATGAATGAATGAATATAATAATAATTCTTTACATTTATATAGAATTTTCTGGGTACTCAAAGTGCTTCACAGATGTTTGGGGAATCTCCTCATCCACCACCAGTCTGCAGCATCTACCTGGATGATGCAACGGCACCAATATTGCGCCAGACCGCACACCATACACCAGCTTATTGGTAGAGAGGTGACAGAGTGATGAAGATAATTATAAAATGGGGATGGTTATGAGACCTGATGGACAGAGGTCAGTGGGCAAATTTGGCCAGGATACCAGAGACACTCTTTTAGAAGGATATTCTTTGATTTTTAATGACCACAGAGTGTCAGGACCTCATTTAACTTCTCATCCGAAAGACGGTGCTCATTAAACAGTATAGAGTCCCCATCGATATACTGGGGCATCACGACCCACACAGACTGCAGGTTAGGCACCCCCTGCTGACCTCACTAACACCTCTATCGGCAGCAACCTAGTTTTCCCATGTGGTCTCCCTTCCAGGTACTACAGCTCTGCTTAGCTTCAGTCGGCAACCATTTGACAGTTGAGCTAGCTGTCTATAGGACCAGAACTCAATATAAACATAAACAGTAACATAGTGTATGTTTGAGTCTCTGGCCCTTTAATTGATAAGTGCCCCTCCTTTGATTGCCCAACCCAAGAAAAATGCCTAGGATTCCTTCTTACCTGTGTAAACGTACCTTAGGCATAAGAACTATAGATGTGGCCAGGGTAATAAACTCCAATGTCTGTACTACAAGATTAGACTAAGACAGAGCTATAGAGAAACAGAAAGAACAATTGATCATTCTCACTGTGGCAGACCATTTGTAACAACACCTACTTACTGTGAGACAGGTACAGTTCTCAGCTTCAAACATCACATGGTTTAGACTTGCTTTTAGACATGGTTTCAGATGCTAGGTGTTTAGTGGAGATTTCATGAATGATTTACTCATTGCACACCATCTTTTATTGTGGGGACACTAAGCTGATGGTTGGCCATTGGAATGGTTTCTCTTTTTGGCACGACAATACACATACTGTCACCTGCAGGTATAGATAGGTATATCCACTCACACAGGCAGAGAGTATATTCTAGTTTCAGTTGGCTGTCATCAGTTTGTTGTGTTTACATGAAGATTTTTGGCCCAGACAGGACCAGATGCAGCCAACCAACACAGTTGTTGTTTGTCACCTGTAGTTCTTTGACTTTGACTGACTTGAGTGTCCCAGGCTTAAAACATGACACAGCACAAAACAAAACATGATTGGTTGCTTTACTTGTCTATATGGCGTTTTTGGTTGGTCCTTGGCCATTCAGAGTGTCCGTGGTTCCCAGACCTTCTGCTGTCAGATTGGCAACAGTAACAAAGTTTTACAGGAATTGTACAGTCCATCTGTAAAATGGTTGATAGAGACTAGACCAGGGGTCACCAATCTCGGTCCTGGAGGCCCGGTGTCCCTGCAGGGTTTAGCTCCAACTTGCCTCAACACACCTGCCTGGGTGTTTCAAGTATACCCAGTAAGACCTTGATTAGCTTGTTCAGGTGTGTTTGATTAGGGTTGGCGTTAAAATCTGCAGGACACCAGCCCTCCAGGAACAAGTTTGGTGACCCCTGGACTAGACCAAATAGGCTGATAGAGCATAGACCAAAGGCCAGTTTTTTCTACGACGGTAAGCTCCCATCTCCTGTTGCTTACATTCCAATGGACAGCAGCAGATCTCAGCTTCTGGCAAATGGCTGTGACTCTTCCATCCCCTCATGGATGGCAGCCGCCAGTCCATGTTGTGGTGGACAGCGCAGAGTGTATCTGTCATCCCGGCGAGTTCTTATAGTACTGGCCTCGAGGATCCACAGTGACAGACTCTGCTCTGCCTGATGGCACCAGAAATTTCCCCCAGCAACAAGGGCTCTCAGGTTCCTCCTTCCTCGTGGGCATTGGCGTCGATGTTATAAGGTTAAAACACAAACTTGATGGGAAAAAGAAATCAGGAAAGGCAAATGTTTATACATCTTTAATATATAAAAAAACAACTACCGCCTGAATAGAGACCAAATATGAAGTTTGTCAGGCCTGGTGCCCTCTCATCTTCCCCTGTCATCACTCCTCCTTTTATGCCTCCAAGCTCTTCTGTGAGACTCGTGACTGGTCTGGTGCACAGGTGACATTCATTAACATTCGTGCCTCACCTACAGCTTTTGGCCATACCCACCTTCATGACAACATCTTTCTCCATCATATGGTACCACCTTTCTGCAGACTTTGGAACTAGTTGTTCTGAGGTTGAGGACTTAAGCCATTCCCCTAATAGGAAAGTTTAGGAAATTGCAATTTTCTTTGGCAGAAGAGTGGGGAAACGTCACTGAGTGAGATTGGGCAAAGTTGGACTTGCACTGGTGGGCACAGAATCAGGGCATCCTCATGGCCAGCTGCAAGTTTTTTTTGCCAACCAATATGTTTGTTCAAAGCAAACCAGCTGAGGTTTGAGGAGTGGTTATAAACACATTTTATTATTTATTTATAGGGTTAGCAATGCTGATCATTTTCTATGCTTAAGCTACAAGCTAGTTTCACCTTTAAAACTAGTTTAACCTCAAAGTGCACCATCCAACTTCTCATAATTGTTCAGTGAAGACTAAATGTTTATAAAATAGTGCTGTGGGGCTGCTGGATTGAACAATTAGTAATGCTTGTTGATGATTTCCCCACAATCTTCCAGGTATAAGGGCCTATTCCACCTGTTTCCTTGCCCCCAGCCTGTTTTTAGCAGCTAGAAATGCAGCTACTGAGTGATTCTGCACTTTAAATTTGACACATAACCAAAACTCTTTCTAAAGTCACAAATTATTCCATTTATGTTTGTCATATGTCTGGAAACTTGTACATTTGTCTTAGTTGTCAAATCTGCATAAATTATTTGCTAAATAATAAAAGCAAAATAAGAGAATAAAACCCAGCCTAACAAGTGGTCAACAAAACTGTAATACATGTCCTAATAAAGAATTGTGTCTTATGTGGTTTCAGCTGAGTAAAGTCACAAAACACAAAGTTCAGTTGGATCTGTGACCATTCATAACACTACCATTGATCCATAACCCATGGCCTAAAGCTCCAGAGACTCAATTGGAATCTGATCCAGGATGATTTTCCCATAATCTAATCACACTGACCTGCACAATCTGGCCTTAAGAATGTTTATTTGTTTGTGTTTTAGAGGGTAAAAGTCACGTTTTGGCCTCATTTCCCATCGCTTTTTGTTAGTAGGCTTTCCTGAATGCTCCCAGTGGAGTTTAAGCACTCAGACCAGATTTAAATTCATGGTATTTTTGCATGACAGATGCTAATAGCAGGAATGCTTTCCATTTCTGTTTAGTATAAAAAGTAAATAAATAAATTAAAAAAACATATTAAATACTATACTGGCTTCAGAGTGACACATAAACAGCATCAGCAAAATATGTACATGTAAATCATTCAGTGCATTATGAATTCAGAAAGTCGTGGGAACACAGAGTTTTTTAATTGAGGGTTTTATTTTAAAACTCAATGGACCTCCAGAGAGCTCAGCATTACTGTATATGGATCTGACTGCGTGTATAATTCTGTACAATTGTTGGCATGGCATTAACACACACAGATGCACATGGAGGTCTGGGCTTCCTCACACTCCATTTATCCGGACCCCTCTCTCTCTTTTTCTTTGTCTGTCTGTATTTACTGGCACCCATTATGAGAAGCTGAGAGAATGAAGCTCACATTTACCTTTTAAAGCCAAAGAATCTGCGCCGGGCAGACATCTGGGTAGGTACAGTTGGCTGAGGTCAATCTCAAGTTCAGATCTTTGCTGAATTTATAAGCTGTACTCTTTCATCATGCTCAAATATGCTTCACCCTCAGCCAGAGTGTCTAACCGAACTATTGTATCTGATTTGTTGAGTCAATTTGACGTCTCTTCGCTGTCATGACATCACTAGGATGCCTCACATTACACGAGCTGTTTACTTAGTACGGATCTCAGTGGCGTCATTGTCTATCAAATCTCTCTCAGCGTGAACATCAGTGCTTAGTATCTACTTGACACAAGACTAGCTGAGATGTCAAACAAAGACATTGAAATTTAAACAACAGTCTCAAATCATTATACAGTCATTGCGTAATGCACACACAAGGATTTGCATCTTGTAAATGCCAGGTCCTTTGGCATTAGTCTGCTTCTTGCATACATGCAATAACAGTTGCTGTACTTTCCCAATGATGGGAAACAGTAAGGGTTGGTGAGTGGTATTTTGTAACAGTTGAGTTTGGACCTCACACCACCCAACCTTACTTTAGTCGTTGAAATGCTTCTGTGCACAGAGAAAGAAAAATGTACTCAAACTGTGCAGAACCATGATAAGCATGATGATTGTATATCATTTAAAAAGCATAAACATTGATGATTACATTGGAGAGACAAGTACTGAACCATGTTTTTGACATTGCAATCAAACATTCATTAAGATTTAGAACTTGACAGAAAGGCATGGTGGCTCAGTAGTTAGCACTGTCGTCTTACAGCCAGAAGGTCGCTGGTTTGAGTCCTGGCTTGGCCAGTTGGCATTTTTGTGTGGAGTCTGCATGTTCTCCCCGTGTTCACATGGGTTTCCTCTAGATGCTCCAGTTTAGACAATTTAGCTTACTGAATTCACCTATAGCGCATGTCTTTGGACTGTGGGGAAAACTGGAGCACCCGGAGAAAACCCACGCGCACACGGTTAATGTTAGGCCTGTTAATAATCTGTTCAAAGAATAATTAAAACGAAAGGAGTGAGCAAAGAGAAAGCATAGCTGCTGCTTACAAAAGCATATATTATATATATTTTTTAATCTTGAGCTCTTGAAAGCAGCAGGACTGTGAGTGGACGATCATCGCTTTTTGTCCAGTCTATTTCAAAGAGAACCGATCACACCAGGCATGGTTGCTTCGCGCAAATAAACAAGAGTGCGTCACGCGCATCACATCACCGTGTGCGCAAGTAATCATCCTCTCGCTCGGTATTCACCTGCTTTCTTTTGCTCGTTGTGCTGCTTCTCAATTTTAAGATCACATTTGCACGAATATTGGGCCATTTTTATTGTCGAACTCTGCTTTTAAGAAAACTACAATTTAAAAATGATTTCCAACCAGCCAAAGTGGCTAGTGGGAGTGTCTGTCTAACCTGCCACAATTAAAATCAACCTGCATTTGGGTAGCCCGCATGTTAAGCCCTGTATATATATATATATATATGATTATATCTAATATATCTCAACCCTGGCATGAGGTGTTTCTGCTTGGTTTCACAACAGAAAGAGTCTTGGTTAATATGGACAAATTAACAAGATGGAACAATACGCTCAGCCAACCCAGCCCAGTGAGACCCTCCGCACCTGCTGGAGTGATTCATGATGATGTCACGTGTATTCTCACGATGGGTAGTATATTTCTTTGCAGTTAATTTTGTTTCTGGTCCTGCCTTGCAGAGTTTGTAAAAACAAACACTGTGAGCTCAGACACCTGTGGTGCCTCTTCACTCATTTCACTTGGTTTGTAATCAGGACAAATGACTCATCTCCCCCTTGTCTATTACAGATGTTATTATAGTTAAAACAAATCTGAAATTTGATTCAGCCCGTTATGGTCCATTCATAGAGAGAGCAATAAAATAAGATTTAAAAAAAATAAAGTGTTTAGATGTAAAAAAAAATGGATGGATGGATGGATGGATAGATAGATCTGTTATTGAAAGATAAAAAAAACAGCCAATCAGAACACATCCTGAGTTAGAGCAGTTAAAACAAGGCGATTCGATTTTTGAAATGGAAACCAGGACTTTTTTTTCTTTAGTTCAAGAGTCAAATTATAATTGAAATCTTGGTGGTTGTTTTTTGTTTACTTTGAATTAAAAAGTGGCGACGATTCCTTTTTATATAGCTATTTGACTTGCAGGACAACTGGTCACTCTAATATAGTATTATAGCACAAAGCCAAAGTTTACTGACAAGCTTCTCAAAATTCAATATTGAAGATAGTCATTCAGCGATAATAACAGCTACTTGAAAAGCTTCTCAGTGTACTATGACTCTATGTTGATGCTACAACTTAAAGTATGTGAAAATGTTACATTTAATAGCATCTTTTTACTCCAGACTTGCTTCATAACCGAAATAATCGACAAAAGTAGTTAAATCTTCAGTTTATTTAGCAACCACTAAGGGGTTTTCCTGAGTTTCTTCTTCGTGGGTATTTGGAGTTTCCATGTGAGAGTGCCCTCTGGCACTTCGGAGGAGATTTACTGACAAGATATACATAAAAATCTATTTTTTTCATTAACTGTGCTTGCAATTTTATTTTGATTCATTGTAATATTGAGAATAATAACTTCTCTGTTCGTATGAGTGGAGGATTGGACCTGGAAACAGTATTCCACATAACACAATGTAATAAGCAGATTCCCATCACTCTTTGTGTGAATGTTTTGTTTTTTTTCACACCTGTCTTGGGTTTAATCTCTCCATACTGACTACACTTTCAGAACATGTCTATGAGGCAAGGAAATGCAATGTTCTCTTCATATTCATTCCCACATCAGTGTTGTGCTGTTCTAGGTCAGTATGTGTTGTGACAGGTTGTAAGGAACATGCAGAACTCCGGTCAGGTTTTAAAGAAGCATCTGAGAGCTCGTGTGGCTAATAAAATCCAGAACCAGGGCTGGATCTGCTCACTACTGCTTGGACTTCTGCCGTGGAACATAATATTACACATTCATACAAGTGGGCGAGGAAACATGGATCGCTGAGAATTTCACATCCCCTTCTGGGTTGGAATGCATGTTGAAATCTTGTGGAAAAATCCAGTAAAGAATTCTTAGAACATTCTCTACTAATGACATGACATTTCTTGTTAATATGGTTTAAAAAATGCAAATGAGGCAATATTTAATTAAATGTGCACTAATAAAAAATATATATATATATTTGGTTTTCAGAAAATACTGGATAATTTTGATTTAAAAAAATGGATTTATTGTTCAGTGCAGGAAAAATGCATTATGAGAATACGGCTTAAAAATATATATTGTAATTGAAATCTACATACATAAATATAAAAGATATAAAAGTTACATTTAAAACAGAATTTTTAATGTGTTCTTTCCATTAGACTGAAATCTAAAAACCAGAGCCAGTAGAGTACAATCACCTTAAAAAAATAACAGCATACTGAGTCGAGTCGATGAATAATGACATAATTTTGTGTGAATTATTCTTTTGAATATCTGGCCATTTGTGTTGCTTTCAGTAACATTTTTACTGTGAGAGTTTTGTGAACTGGTAATTCATAGTCCTGATGCTCAGGCATTTGTCTGGGCTTCCTGCCTTTACTCTCCAGAGTGCTTGCTGTTTCCTGACTCAACATCTCACATTAGAGCTTCTGTTTGCAGCTGATTCTGAAACACGTGATCTTAAACTCATGTGCACCCCAGCAAGGCTGCGTTTTATGACATAAAAAAAGTGTATATATAGTAATTCATTCATTAATTTTCCTTCGGCTTAGTCCCTTTATTCATCAGAGGTTGCCACAGTGGAATGAACCACCAACTTATCCATCATATGTCTTACACAGCGCACTTCCAGCTGCAACCCAGTACTGGGAAACATCCATACACACACATTCACACACATACACTACGGCCAATTTAGTTTATTCAATTCACCTATAGCCCATGTCTCCACGCAGAAATGACAACTGACCCAGCTGGGACTCCTACCAGCAACCTTCTTGCTGTGAGTCAACAGTACTAACCACTGAGCCACTGTGTCGCCCATAATGACTTATTATCATTTATTACATGGTGTAAAATACAATTACAATTATTTTATTATAACAATTATTATAAAAATATATTTAATATTCTGAAAAAATCATATTACTATATTAAAAACATAATACTGCTAAATGTTTTTAATGTAAACTGGGATTAAATATCTTCATAGTCACTTCTGAGGAATTTATTGTGCTTCTACTCAATTCAAATATTCCTTTTCATTCATTGCTTTAATGTTTTGCATCATTCACAACCAATAACATCATCGCTTTCCAGTCTTTGTAAACATCTGCTGTAAATCTACTGTATGGGCCTGTGAAGTCTAGTTTCATATATCCTACAATGAACGGCAGACCAGATGAAAAGCTCTGGGCATTCAGAAGGACAGCTCATGGCTTCACCATCAGGTCCAGCTGTTTGTTCTCTTGTGCCGACTGTACAGTACAGCACATTATTCACCAGAAGCTCTAGCAATCAAAGATAAATGTTCTGGGCCATTTTGAGACTTTGATACTTTTTTCTCTCATATGTATGTAGAAAGTGTGCTGTCTTTTATCATTATTTTCCTCAGAAGTATATATAATGGCTGTCACGCATTTTTGACACAATTTACCTATTTTTAACAGTATATTTGGCAACCCTTTAGTTTCACGGTATTATCTACTGGCTTATTACCTGCCTATTATCAAGATATTAATTAATGTTCATTAGTAGTTATAAAATATTATCTTATTTCGCATCCCTAACACTAAACCCAACTTCTACCTAACTAACTATTAATGAGCAACTAATTAGTAGTTTATTAAGCTAGTAGTTTAATGGTTTGGTAATACCATGAATTGTGATACCATCTAATTAATTTAATATAACATTAGTTTGTATACCCCCAAACATGATCTTGTCAGGCGTATTTAGAACAAGAATAATTTGATAACATTAAAAAGTTTCTCAAATATAGTCAATTTTACTGTAATATGTCATCAAATTATCCTTGTTGGAAGTTTTTTATCATTTAAAATATAGTAAAATTCTTGATAATAAAGTAAGTGATTGTACTCCAGCTTAAAAGTTTAATGTTAGAGCTCTCATCTTTGATCATTTTTTTTCTTTTTCAGAAAATAAAAATATGAAAGTATAGGCTATATATAATATCATATTTTTAGGGTTAGGACTTTATAAAATACGACAACCAACATTCAAAGCTTAAGTTTAAAAGCTCAATAGAAGCTTTGAATGTAAATATGACAAAGATCTTAGTCTTATATGAAGAGTCAAAATGACCACTATGGCCATTCTAGTAGTTGTTGTCTTATGGTTAGGCAAGACGAGGCAAACTTTAGTTGATCCAAAGTGCTTTGCAATAATAAAATAAAATAAAATATAAACTTGTATTACAAATATAAGAAAATAAATTATATATGTATAAAATAAAATATAAATTTACATGCATGCATCAGTTAAAGGCAAAGGAGTAAAAATAAGTCTTTAAATTAGATTTAAAAGCGTCCAATGATGGAGAAATCCTGATGTTCAGAGGCAGACTGTTCCAGAGCCTTGGGGCCGCAACACAGAAAGCTCGATCACCTTTTGATTTGCAGCGAGACAGAGGGACAGACAAAAGAAAGTGATCACAGGACCTTAATGGCCTACAAGCTGTATATGGCATAATAAGTTTACATATATAGCATTGTGCAATGCTTTATTTGTGAAAAGAAGGATCTTAAAATCAACTCTGAATTTTATAGGAAGCCAGTGCAATGAGGCATGGAAAGGGGAGCTATGATCTTTTTTCTTAGTTCCTACTAGGTAGTTACAGTGTTAACATTACATCTATGAATATTCAAACTAGTCTACACTACCACTCAATCACATCAGCTCTACCTGCTGCATTTTCACTCAGTTAGCAGAAATAAACTCTGTAATAAACACTATACAATGAGACTTGGCATACTGCAGTTTTATGGAGAAGTATCTCAGTGATTTTGAATGGTTTATCTGTAAGCATATTAATCACACCAGACAGGCATCAAAACTATGAAAACTTGATTTCCGCCACAGGGGATCTTTAAGGAAATATAAGTTATCAACTCCTGACCTCATGCAATATATAAACAACTCCAGAAAATCCAGGAATTCTCATACATGAAGCTTAAAGAATGTATATCTTCTGTAAGCCAGTATCACCACGGTCTGCATCGTTCTTAGTTGCAGACACAAGCATAAAATCAAATGACTGTCTCTAAATTTACTACCATCCCACCTCTTCAACACTTCTGTGTCTCCTGTTTTGTTTTTTTTTCCATCGAATTCTTGAGTGAAGAGGTAATGGAGGGGGTGAGGAGACACTTAACACTTTAAATGTGGCATTACCGTCACGCTCAGTGAAAAGAGACTGGGGGTTGTATTGAAAAAGGTCAAGAAAGATTGAATTCTGTTCAGGGTCAGCAGATTAAAGCACAGAATTGAAATGAATTTATCTCGGCGCGTCACGCAATGGAATGAAAAGAGCAGGAGATTAATGTGGTGAGGAAGCCATGGTGTGAGGCAGAAGCAGAGGGTGAGAGAAACAGGAAATGACCTGTGTGTTTTATGGCTCCACTCTGAACTGGAGAAGCCTGGGAGAGCTGGACTCTCACCTGACACACCCAGGAGCTGTCAATGACTCCCAACTAATGGCTAATCACTCTTTTCCTCCTCACACAAGTCTACACTTAATGCCATGTCTGCTTGGACATTTTTTAATGCATTAAGAGCCTTTTCATCACACGTTTGTCTCATGTCTCCTCACAGTTCACCAGATTATTTACCTTTATTTAAAAAAATGTTGGTAAACCTGTTGCCTTAAAAGCAACTAGTTGACGTTACTAAATAACTTGGAACTTGGAACTGTGAAGTCGGTTTAACTTTTTTTTTTATTATTATGCACATGGTTAATTTTTTTTTTTTTTGCACTGCAAAAAAAAAGCTTTTCTTACTTAAATTTTTTTGTCTTGTTTCTAGTCCAAATATCTTTAATCAAAATTCTAAAATCAAGAATATTGTCTTGTTTTGGGAAATAATATGCCAAATAAATGTGTTTTTCTTTATAGCATAGATTGTTTTGCATTGGCAGATTATTTTGCTTGTTTTAAGGAAAAGCTCACTTATTCATTCTGAAAACAAGAGAATTAATTGCTTGTCTAAATGTTTTTGGATATTTGGACTAGAAACAAGACAAATCAAAATAAGAAAAGCATTTTTGCAGTGTGGTATATGAGGACTGCAGTAAAGCTTCAAAAGGATGAAAAAATGACAATAAATGTAGTCTATGCAAGTGCATCACATCCAAGTTTACTGAAGCCTTTTCATATTTTTGGAGACATGTACATATTCAGGGGGTGTCAAGGTGGCGCAGTGGGTTGCACAATCGCCTCACAGCAAGAAGGTCTCTCCCCGTTTGCATGTTCTCCCCGTGTTTGCATGGGTTTTCCAAAGACATTCGCTATAGGTTAATTGGGTAAGCTAAATTGTCCGTAGTGTATGTGTGTGAATGAGAGTGAATAGGTGTTTCCCAATTATGGGTTGCGGCTGGAAGGGCATCCGCTGCGTAAAACGTATGCTGGATAATTTGGCGGTTCATTCCGCTGTGGCGACCCAACTACTTTACATTAAAGTTAGCATGGGTAATTTCCTAATTTCATTCATTCATTCATTCATTCATTCATTTTCTTTTCGGCTTAGTCCCTTTATTAATCTGGGGTCGCCACAGCGGAATGAACCGCCAACATATCCAGCATATGTTTTACGCAGCGGATGCCCTTCCAGCTCCAACCCATCACTGGGAAACATCCATACATACCCATTCACACTCATACACTACAGACAATTTAGCTTACCCAATTCACCTGTACCGCATGTCTTTGGACTTGTGGGGGAAACCGGAGTACCCGGAGGAAACCCACGCAAACACAGGGAGAACATGCAAACTCCACACAGAAATGCCAACTCTAATTTATTTCATAATATTTAAAAATAAATAGAAAACATGACTTTGAATCGTATGCAGTATAACTTTTTAAATTATAAACACATAAACAATCATAATTATAATGGATTGTTTATGTGTGGAGTTCAATGCTGAATACACATCAAGCAGAATCTGCCTTTGCCTTGATTTGCTCACCAAAGTCTCTGCATTGTCCTCTATCCCTTGGGTGACAGTATGTACATTTTCAACTAAATTACAGCATTTAAATTGAAACACTTAATTTCAGTTAGCTTTTGTTATAGCTTAACAGTTAAACTAACATATAAATTTGTCTTATTTTAATGTCGAATGGCTGCTGGTATCGTTTAGTTCTACAGCTTGATACTAAAAACCTGCGACCAGAAGGAAGGAGCTGAAACGCTCAGTGTAGGGGATGAGCAGTGTCACTTAAAATTGAATTAGTAATTCTCTTTAGCTGCCTGGTGTACACTGCCTCCAGATTGACTAGTCACACCCCAGTCAGCTTACTAGACCACTTAACTATCTGATTTAGTGTGTTTTTATTCTGAACAGAAAGGTTCCCAAACCATGACACCAAAGTAAAGATAAAACGGATTCAAGTAAAGCATGGTAAAATAAAATCATCATGTGTTTATCAATATGGAAACGGTTTATCTTCCTCAAACAGAATAGTCGCTGGTCCCCCTTTTTACACACTGCTTCACAATGGTAAGATGGCCAAAGGTGCATACCTCTCTTTGTCCAGCAAGTGGGAGAGCAAAGGGGGTTTTTTCCATCACAGTGAAAATGTTGTTTTTAAAGAGTTCTGAAGTAAAGTTTGTTTTTGCTTACAGAAAGTTATGTCTTTGTTAGAAAAAGAAAAAAAACTAGGCAACAGACACATGCATATTCAAATGCATGGAACGTTGTAGAGTTGAACTTGTAGACACTGAAATACAGGTCAATTTGACAGTTAAGTCCATTCAAGGTAGAAATCCTCAGAACTCTTTTCTGTTTTTTTTATTTTAATAAAATAACAATGAAAAATGGCGATGTAATAAATGATATATAATAAGTCATTATGAGCGACATGGTGGCTCTGTGTCTAGCGCTGTCGCCTCACAGGAAGAAGATCGCTGGTTTGAGCCCCGGCTGGGTCAGTTGGCATTTCTGTGTGGAGTTTGCATGTTCTCCACGTGTTGGCGTGGGTTTCCTACGGGTGCTCTGGTTTTACCCACAAGTCCAAAGACATGCGCTCTAGGTGAATTGGGTAAGCTAAATTGCCCATAGTGTATGTGTGTGAATGAGAGTGCATGGGTGTTTCCCAGTGATGGGTTGCAGCTGGAAGGGCAGCCGCTGTGTAAAACATATGCTGGATAAGTTAGCAGTGAATTCCGCTGTGGCGACCCCAGATTAATAAAGGGACTAAGCTAAAAATGTAAAAAGAAAAGTAAACTTAATTTCCACATCTTCTGTCAATAGTGAGCTTGTCTGCTCATTCCACATTAGCATCTGCTCTGGCATGATGTGACAGGACTGGACCAATATGAGTATTGAGTAATGCAATCAGCAGAGTTGAAGGATGTTTGATCTTCTCTGTTGCAACCAGATGCACGTCTGCAAGAGCATTGCCAGATGCTCAAAGTGAGCAAATAATAAAACAATTTCAGAGACCCCTCAGAGAACTCTGCTTTTCACTTGAGGGTGAGTGAATCAAAGACATGGGCTTAATCTGACTGTGTTTATGCAGGTGCATGGGAGGTTATGGCTTTAAACAAACACACACTTGTATGCGTTCACACTAATCTGCGATTGATAGGACTTGAGCCAAGAACCTTGCAAAGTGCATTTGCTGTGCAGCAAGCCAGAGCTTCATATCAGATTGAAGTACAGCAGACTGCCAGTGCTTATGCTTGTCTATCATCATGACTGGCTCATTTCATTAAATGTACATGATATAAAAAGTGTTGGCAGTTCCATTATTACCAAGACCTTAGTGGTCATAACACATACTGTACCATTTAAATAAATGTTTTTTAAAGATGTCTTTTATGTTAATCAAAACTGATTTGAAGTGACTTAAAGAAGAATTGATCTGAAACTGACTTGCTGTTATTACATGGCTGTCAGGAATACTCGATTCTGATTGGTCAGTCATGACATTCCAAGGTATGTTATTCAGAGATATCAACCGCTAAATAACCCAGGCTCATCTGGGAACTTCGAATCACATTGACCATCAGTGAATGCAATCAAAGACATACACTGACATACACATTCATATGTATATGCTTGTATGCTTGTATAAGCGACCTTCTTGCTGTGAGGCGACAGCGCTACCCACTGCGCCACCGCGCCGCCCTTTGCACCATCTTATGAATGAATAATAGGTTATTGTATGCTTCACCTTCGCTCGTTTTGTTTCTGTCAGCTTTGTGTTTAATTAAAGAATTAATAAACTATTACAGCTCAGAACAATGTTTTGTGTCAAGTAGCCATGTAATAAGCAGGATAAAGTACATCCATAATGTTCATTTTATTTTTTTTACTTTTTTTTCTGAATAAGTCCCTTTAATCTTATACTACAGCCTTCCGCAAACTAAATGTAGCCTACTTTAACTCTTACTTATCTCACAGTTGTTAATATAGCTTATTTGTTGTTTTTAAACAGCATGTATTTGAATATTCATCTAAACACTCCTCTAAACAGCATGGGCTGTTTAAGATGTTTGCTTACGGAACACTGCGGTTCAGGTATTTCTTGTTTATACCCCAAAATGAAGAACGGAAAGACCTTTGGCCTCATGGTTCTCCGGGGCACAGCAGATTGGTTTTATCCTGTGGAGCAGAACACAAAAAACGTAGGTCAAGAAATCAGGAAGACACATAGTAGGGCACAGGACCAGCAGGGAATTGACCTGGTTGCTGGTGAAGCCCCCAAAAATAACAAATCGCTACGTTTGATCTGTTAAATCATAAAACCTGTAGGCAAGACATCATTTATTAATTTTCCTTCGGCTTAGTCCCTTATTTATCAAGGGTCACCACAGTGGAATAAACCGCCAACTATTCCGACATATGTTTTACACAGCAAATACCGCATGTCTTTAGATTGTGGGGGAAACTGGAACACCCAGAGGAAACCCACACGAACACGGGGAGAACATGCAAACTACACACAGATATGCCAACTGATCCAGCCGGGACTCGAACCAGCGACTTTCATGCTGTGAGGCACTGAGCCACCGTGCCGCCCTCCGCAAGACATCTTATATAATTAAAAATAATGAAATAAAAGAAAAACCAGGCTATGGCGTAGCATTATCAGAGTAACAGTTGTATTTTCAGTGAATGTGACCTGAAGGGCTCAGGAACGTTAATGCTTTGTTTTGCTTAAAACTAGCAGCAGATAATATATGCGCACAGAAAGCTTATCAAGGACATACAGGGATGAAAATGTGCTGAAAGGGCATCAGACAGGATGTTTATATATACTCTCAAAAGCAACGTGTGACTTTGTGGGTCATTGCTAGGTTGTTGCTTTGCACGTCAAAACAATAAATTTTAGATTCTAAATGTGGGATAGGTCATATTTAATGGCCTATATGTTTGGTGTATTTGGGGAATGCACATTATATATTTGGAGAAGGGGCAAGGATACATGTGGTTCTTGAGAAAGAGATTCTCTGGATAATGCAACGGCTAAATAATGAGCAGCCTAAATCTCTATGGCCTAGCATGTTTCTGTAAGGACTTGTTTGGATGTCAGTTGCAATCTTCTGTAGATTCTCACTGTAAGGCAGTAATTCACATTGGGATCTGAGCAGTCTAAAGGCTGATTTATACTTCTGTGTCGAGTGATCGCCATACCCCACATATCTGTATGTATCTGATTCCATTGTGATCATTTATACTTTTGTATTCTGTCTGTGCTGCACTGGCAATATTACCTCCGAAATGCTAGTAGGCAGTGTGGTTTCCATGTCCCACTGTGTCGAGTTTATTTGCTGGTATTTTGTGTTTACACCATAAATCTGTGTAATGCTCTGTCAAAATAATTCAAACTCATTCATGGAAGAAAGAAGTGGCGAATGTTCAGCAAATTTAGTCATAAAATTAGCACAAAACAAAAGTCTCCATTCAGTGCTCCTTTGTGGGACTCTTGGCGCTACCCAACCTCATTACCAATATCAAGCCGACCAGTCACAGATCTTTCGCTCTATGTTGTAGTGACGTGTAGTTATATTTTTTGATAGGTGCGCCTCAAAAGGGTGCATTGAAGGGTATGCGGCTGTGCAAATACTATGCCGGACTTTCTACTTAACACTTAATGACGAAGTATATACTGGCCTTAAGACTACATTCCAAATCTGTTAAATCTGTTGGACACAACTGTGAATTTTAGGGTTTGAAGCATAAAAGTCAGAAGTTATTTTATATCTGTTTATATCTCTAGATCTTTAACCAAATAAGGGTGTTGGTGAAAATTGTATCATGTGATGGTCATATGTTCAAGATGTTCTCTTTTGATATTTTACTTCCCAAATATTTTGGAGAGGCTATGTCTTTGGACCTATTAAATCAGCCTGTTAAAGCTCAGTCTTTGATTTGATTGATTATAACTGAAGTCATATGTGGGCACTTGAGGAACAGATTTGGCATGGTTTTGTTAATACTTGATTGGAAATTCACTGTCTGTCTTTACCTCACCCTTTATCTGAGGCACATTTTTATTGTGGGGGGCACCACAAGGCTCAGTACTGAGTCCTATGTTTGTTTTTTATATATCCCTCCACTTGAGTTACATTTTTTTTTTTACAAAAACTGGATGTCAATTCCTTGATGTTCATGACCAAGTTTGACTGGATTGTCACTCACTCTTTATTTGGATATTCTCATTGATGCCTTTTTGCCATCTTCAGTTGGTCCAAAATGGAAATTTCAGCTAAAATGTGAATTTGATCTGAATGATTTTTTTCATTGGCCTTCTATCAAATACCCTATTTAAAAATGCCACACAAAAGTTTTCTTGCACCCTCTTGGACCATCTAAATGTAACGCCCGGAGGGCGGAGGATAACATTACGAGAGGGAGACGGA
>CAIGQW010054217.1:322630-358383 GCA_903798125.1 Danio choprae | reverse complement strand
AACGAAAGCACATGACAAACAACGGATGACGCGGACGAACACTGACACTAAATCACTTAAATTTAGTCATTTTGACTCGTTTATTATCCCAAGAAACAGACAATTGCATATTGCCCGTCTTCAGCTCTGGAATCCCTTCTGGTCTCCCAACTTGGAATGACTCATTTGTGTCAGTATTTAATTTATTTATTTAACCATCCTTGCATTTTCTGTCAGTGCATCTTATTGCTTGTTTGTTTTATAATGTATAGCATTTGTTTAGCCCTGGATGTTTTTATATCTTGCTATATAAAACAATTGTTGTTGTTGTATCAGATCCAACTGTTAAATATTTCAGACTATATGTAAACATGACCTACATTTTAAATTAAATATATAATCAAATAAAAAGGCTCAAAAGACATTCAACATCTGTCTTGGCTGATTAATAATGAAGTTAATGAAGTTAAACATGCCTCATTTCCTTGGTAATAAGTTGCAAAGTCATGGAATGTTTTTGCAAATGTTCCCTTGAGTTTTGAAGAAATTGTGAAATGTTTATAAAACATTATATCTTATTTCCTGATGTCTTATGTGTTCAAGAACTACTTATTGTTTGTGTTTATTTGTTCTACCATGGGAAATATCAGCTACTCTTTTAAAAGACAGGCGGTATGCAGTCTATACTGTGTTATATTCAGTAAACACAGCTTCTACATCAGTTTAAACAGTAGCCAGAGTTTATCTGTGAGGTCAGAGTTCAAAAGACTTGCCATTCGGAGGCACAGAAAACCTCACGCACACCTCATTTCGTTCACCTCAGTTTGAAGTTTTGTTCTTTGCAGTAATCTGGCACCTTTCTTGTTTATAGTTTGCAACCTCTGCTTTTTATGTATCAGAATAGTTCTAATCTACATGGACACATGGGACATTGGATCTTTTTATTTGAACACAGCTGTAAATGAAGGCCCAGTAACATTACTAGTTGTTACTAGAATGTATATGTGCCTAAACAGAACAGTTATGCAGGTACTTAATATTGTGTCTTATTTATAATATGAATTAGCTTGGTCTTTACTATTTTCTTTTTAAATTATATTGAATCAGAATCAGAGCTTTATTGCCAGGTATGTTCACACATACAAGGAATTTGCTTTCATGGCAAAAGCTTCTACAGTGCAACAGAATTACAGAGACAGGGCAAAAAACAGATAATAAATATATTAAAAAAATAAAAAGTAAGTAGTGAGTGCAAATATGCAAATTGACAAGTGTATGTACAGGTATATTACTATTTACAACTTTATATGCACAGCTGTTATGTGCAAATTGGCATGTAAAGTATGTTGTTAAGGCCTCACGGTGGCGCAGTGGATAGCACGTCGCCTCACAGCAAGAAGGTCGCTGGTTCGAGCCTCGGCTGGGTCAGTTGGCGTTTCTGTGTGGAGTTTGCATGTTCTCCCCGTGTTGGCGTGGGTTTCCTCCGGGTGCTCCGGTTTCCCCCACAAGTCCAAAGACATGCGGTACAGGTGAATTGGGTAAGCTAAATTGTCCGTAGTGTATGAGTGTGAATGGGTGTGTATGGATGTTTCCCAGACATGGGTTGCAGCTGGAAGGGCATCCGCTGCGTAAAACATATGCTGGATAAGTTGGCGGTTCATTCCGCTGTGGCGGCCCCAGATTAATAAAGGAACTAAGCCGAAAAGAAAATGAATGAATGAATGAGTATGTTGTTAAATAAGTGTATATGTGTTTAAAAAGTGTATAGCAGGTATGTTTGTTTCACAATTACTATCATCAAGTGTTCATAAGATAGATTATCTGAGGGAAGAAACTTTCTGTGTTTCTGTGTCGGGCTGTTCTGGTGCACAGTGCTCTGTAGCGTGAACCAGAAAGTAAAAGTTCAAAGAGGCAGTGTGCTGGGTGTGAGGGGTCCAGAGTGATTTTATTAGGCTATCTGCTCGCTCTGGATAAGTACAGTGCTTGGAGAGTAGGGAGGGTTGCATCAGTTGCTCAGCAGTCCGAACTATTCGACATAGTCTTTAGAGGTCAGATTTGGTAGCTGAGCTAAACCAGACAGTTATTAAAGTACAGAGGACTGATTCAATGATGAAGGGGTAGAACTGTTTCAGCAAGTATTGTCAACAGTATTGAAGCAAGTATTGTCAACAGTAATGTAATTGTAAAGATTTACCAAAAGGTCATTTTGCCCACATAAGCGGACATTTTGCTAAATAAAACAGTTATTTACAAACTTTCAGCAATTTGTTGTTTATGATAAAATATGTATGTGTGTAGAGTTTGAACAAAGGACATCTCCGATTGGCTGCTCCACTCATAAGCCCAACAGAAATGTGTGAGAATGTGTGGTTTTAGGGCTCAGCACTGAAAAATATATATGTAAAAATGAATTTCATTTCAACTAATTTTCACATTTCACATTTAATTGGGACAGCTGTAATGAGTTCAGTTTAATACTGGAACTACTAAAATTGTATCACTACTATGGCCATTCTGCCCATTTTGATTCTCTGTATGTCCTGTACATGTGGTTAAACTGACAATAAAGCTGACTTTGACTTTAAATCTGACAATTCATATAGAACTGTATACTGTAATTGTTTTGTCATATTTACATTCAACGCGTATATTGAGATTTTAGAATTAAGCTTTGAATGTCTGTTATCATATTTTATAAAGTTAGACATGAAGGTGCATAGCTTGATCTTGTAATGTGAGAGTTAGAAATTGTAAAAAATGTAAATAAAATAAAAGTTGTTTTTTTGCTTTTCTTAACTATATGGAGACATTTTTGTGGATTTTTATCCCCTTTTATTATTATTACCCTTTTAATTCCCAACCCTATTTCAACCCTGGATTTTTTGTTCCTAAATTGTGATTGGTTTGTGATATCCATAGATCAATCTCTACTATACATTTCTTCTGGTTACAATACTACAATACAATATTACAGTATTTATTCATCTTTGTTAACCTTAGTTTAAAAAAATTATAATAAATTTCATTGTAATAACGCATCAGTAAATGTTGAAATACGATTAATAAATGTTGCACACGTATTGTTCATTATTTCATGTTAGCAAATGCATTAACTCCTGAAACTTTATTGTAAAAGTATTCTTAAAAGACCTTTTAAAACTGATTTGAGAGACATTTTGATTGTATACTTATACCTATATTATAATAACAAAAAAAACATTTCTTTCTTAATAGATGTTATGTACAGAGTACAGACAAGAGAAGGATCTTTGTGATCACCGTGACCTATCTTAGACCTCCATTCTTAGCATGCTAAGCTCAATCAGTAGCTTTATCAAGTCTCTTTCTCAAATAGTCAGCACACTACCCAGATGACTCTCAGCGATGTCGTCTTATGTGCTTTGTGCTTTGTGTAAATGGTATCCAGTACTTAGTATTTTCTTTGATCATCACATTTTCCTCCTTCTCTCTTAACAGGATCTCAGATCAGTTGGCTTACGCAGGATGGTTAAAGGGTTTAAGTGTGCAACAGACAGCAGGGCGTCTGTTTATCGATGCAACCCATCAGACTAGAACACAGCTTGTAGGATTGAACTTCTTAGCACACACATCTCTAGACATAACCACAAACACAGTCCTGGTTCACAGTTATTTTGCATGATTAAAACATCTGCAACGTTAAATGCATTTGCAGTTCCCTTTGGTTTTGAAACTGACAGATACATACAGTTGAAGTCAGAATTGTTAGCGCTTTGTATTCTTTTTTATATATTTCCTAAGCGATGTTTAACAGAGCAAGGACATTTTCATAGTATTTCCTATAATATATTATTTTATTTTATTTTTATTTTTGGCTGGAATAAAAAAAATTTTTTTTTTTAATTATGATTAATATTATTAGCCCCTTTTATATATATAATGACTATGGCTAATGTTGAATATTAACGAACAAACCACTGTTATCCAAAAACTTGCCTAATTATTCTACCTTGCCTAATTAACCTTAAAACCTAGTTAAGCTTAATACTAGTGTCTTGCAAAATAATTAAAAAAATAGTAGGTACTATCATAATTGTGATAAAACTAATGAGTAATTCTAAATTAATAAAACTATTATGTTTAAAAATGTGTTGAAAAAAAATCTTATCTACGTTACGTAGCACTTACATAGGAAATACTTTAAAAAGAATGAAATTTCACAGAAGGGGTTAATAATCCTGACTTCAACTGTAGATAAATGGCCAGATAAAAACAGCCAGTTAATTATAACACATCTACAAAAAAAATACAAAAAAATGTATAAGTGCATAATTTATTTATTTAATTATGTATTCATTCATTAATTCATTCATTCATTCATTCAACCTACAAAACGTATCACAAAACGTGTCATACTCTCTAAATATTATGTACTTGCAGTGTTTTGTTGTGTGCACTTGATGGCGCTATGGAGCTTTACAGTGTGTCAGGAGAGTTTGCCATCTTGTGGTCATGCTTAAAAATGCATACCATGGCTTGGCTGTGTCAAACCTGCCATAATCAAACCTATCTGTATAAGCAAGCTTTACAAAGTCTTCATACTCACTAGAAAACTCAAATAGCAACTGTGTTGGAGTTCAAATCGAGAAGCAGGATTGGAAACCACTGTTATTTAATAATACTGTTTACAAATTTAAGGGATAATTCATGAAATAAAATGAAACTTTCCTCACCATTTAATGACTCTCAGGTGATTGTAATGTTTTTATGAATTTATTTTTTCTGTTGAACACACACACACACAGGCATGCACGAGATATTCTAAACAATGTTGGAAACCATCAGCCATTGACATCTATAGTAGAAGCAAAAAATAAAACAATAACAAGTTTTTTTTCCAACATTTTTGAGTATATCTTCCTTCGTGTTCAACAGAAGAAAGACATTCATAAAGGTTTAAGAACAAGTGGAGGTCGAGTTAATGATGACAGAATTTTCATTTTAGGGTGAACTGTCCCTTTAAGAAGTGTTCAGTGAAATGATTTGCTATTCACACGTTTAATTTAAAAGTGTTCATAGCACTGCTTTTTGATCTGGGGGTATAAACCATGCTCTGAACACTGTATGGTTTTCATTTCAGAAAAATAAATATATTGATTCATTCTTTATCACATTTTTACAGTTAAACTGTAGTTAGTGAAGCAAAACCATGATTTAAAAGGCAAATAGCGACATAAAACAAGTAAGTGAAGAATAGAGTGTTTTTTCTTAACTTTATATTCCTAAAATGGGCAATTCAGATAAAACCTGCTAGTCCTGTTGCCAGTAGATGATATGAAGATGTGCAATGCTTAAAATAGAATGAGAAGGACACATATAAGGCTTTTAATGAAATGAAATCTGAAGCAGGAAGGTTTACACCCCATCACAGAAACAATATTAACTAATAAATCAGACAATCCACCTGCAATTTATGACTGCGTTCTTAAATCGAGTCGTATAGCAATGATATTATAATTATGTCACATCAGGTTTCTGAAATACTAATAAACAGGTGACATTTCTCATAGTTTAGCAGCCACATGTATATCAGTGAGATTCTTATTTGTGGTGTTTAAGTGTAAACGTCTATGTGTAATATTCTAAACAATCATAATTGCTTATTGAAATAGGTATGCAAATTAATCTAATTTATTTACTTTCTTTATGTAGGGATTGCCTGGACCGCTTGGCCCCCAGGGTCCCACGGGCCCTGAAGGGCGACAGGGAGAGCCTGGCCTCCAGGGCCCTAAAGGACTGAAGGGAGAGCATGGCGAAGGAGGCTTTGTGGGTCCAAAAGGAAGTGTGGTGAGTTTCTCTGTCCTGCTCTATTCTTTGTCTGCAAATACTTACAAAATACTGTTTAAAATAAAGCAAATGGCCGCTTTTCACAATATGTGATATTCGCATACAGTGACCTCCTACTGGTAGTCACAACAATTTTTTAATTTGCTCATGGAGTTGTCTATAACAGCCAGTTTATTTTTTACTGCATTAAAATAAATGAATAATGAATGGCCGACATGGTGGCTTAGTGGTTTGCACTGTCACCTCACAGTAAGAAGGTCACTGGTTCGAGCCCCGGCTGGGTCAGTTGGCTTTTCTATGTAGAGTTTGCATGTTCTTCCTGTGTTTGCGTGGGTTCCCTTAGGGTGCTCCGGTTTCCCCCACAGTCCAAAGACATGCGCTATAGGTGAATTGAATGAACTAAATTGGCCATAGTGTATGTGTGTGAATGTGAGAAGGGGTTTGGGTGTTTGCTAGTACTGTGTTGCAGCTGGAAGGGCATCCGCTTTGTAAAACATATGCTGGATAAGTTGGAGGTTCATTACGCTGTGGCAACCCCTGATTACTAAAGCCGAAGGAAAATGAATGAATGAATGTATGATATTTACTCAAACTAAATGAGTGTTTGTAAGAAAACAATAGAAATACTACTAATAAAAAAATAATAAAAAAATATATAATTATTTCTGACAAACATTCATACACAAACAATTTTACAGAAATGTATTTAAAAGAATACCATGTAGTGATTACCATTAAAGTGCCATTAAAGATACTCAGAGTGGTGGTTAGATTGCATATGGTTTATTTAAAGTTTAAATGTTTAGGTTAAATTGAATATATTTAAGTATGAATATTTCGGTATGAATGAATGCATGTAAACAATCAAAACAATACTGTACATGTCTGTGGGAATTAGCTAAAGTTTACTGGATTTAAAAGATATCTAAGAACATTTCTGAAAGCAGGTTTAAGTGTGATCCTTACAAAAGATAATTAGATGTCTTTCTGATTATTATTTTTTTAGGGAATGGAAGGGGTCCCAGGGTTTAACGGAGCAGATGGTGTTCCCGTAAGTATTATTTTGTTAAGCACAACATATTACAAGGTTCTATTAAATAGCAGAAATATGACTTAAATATACCAAAGTTCAGTCAGTGCTGTAGTTGCATCATTAAAACTAATGATTGGAATAATGTCCTCCACCAAGTAATACATTTCTAATGTCATAATATCTTTCCTTGGTCTACAAAATGCAATGTTTGTATTGTTGTTGTGGGATTTGGACTCACCCAATATGTGGCATTGATTGTCTCCTATCAGGGCCATCCTGGACCATCTGGAGCTCGAGGTAAAGCAGGACCTGATGGCTGTAATGGAACCCGGGGAGATTCAGGAACGCCAGGCATCCCAGGATTAGGAGGCGGACAAGGAACACCAGTACGATTGTTAATTCATTTGTGTCACAGGGAAAGATTAAATGCAAAGTGCATGACCCATATAATCCATAATTCTTGTTTTGTTTTGTTTTATGTCTTTCTGTAAATGTGATATTCTGTAGGGCTGGCCAGGAATGAAGGGGGAGAAGGGTGACCCTTTGGAGGTTTGGGTCTATATGGAACGATTCAGGGTAAGACAAAACACAAAGAAATTTACTGAACTTTTACTTAAATTTGCACTTCATTTCTTAACTTTAAGGCCAATAGTGAGTCTGAGTAAGAAACTAAGCGTTTGTTTTATAGCAGTGTTAATTTTCATATTATTGGTTGTCAACAACATTTCTACACTGATTTAAACACTGACAAAAACTAAATAAAAATCAACTATAAATGACAAAAACTATGACAACAATATACTGAAATTTTCATCAATGAATAAAAACAAAATGAAAATATTTAGGGAGGTACAATTTGCTAATAAAAACAGTAACAGGATGAGCATGAACAGGCTGCGGTCTCACTGCTTGAGTCTTTTTTTACTCCTAAAGTACTCTATCATTTGGTCGTACAAATAGTGCTAGTAAAGCCTATTATCTGTGCATTCATTATTAAACTGGCAGCAGAGTAATAAACTTCAGTAACGTCTTCACTACAGTAGAATTAATTATATTTAATGTATGCAAATAAATATGTCTGCTTGAAAGAATAAAGAATGATATATACCTGGTTTGTTTTAATGAAAGCATTTTATGTTTTGTTTTTTTACACTTTTTAAATCTGGGCCAGTATTGTTCAAACCTAAATATCAATCATGTTTATAAGTGTGTTCTCCAGGAGTATATAATGAGCTTAGGCTTTTTAGATAAAATGTATGCATAATTAATAATACGGTATATGATTTAACCATTTGGTTTGGTTTTGTCAAGTACATCTAGAGTAGATTAGACTAACTAGTAGAGTAGGCTAAAATCGTATGAAATTTTGCAGACTAAAACTACAATGGATTCAGAAGATTGAACCTAAATGGCATTTTAGTCAAAAGTGAGTGGGCTTGACAAACCACCAGCAGAAACACTCTTCTCTCTATATAAAAAAAACCTCCCCCCTCCTTACTCTAGCACTTAATTCTCTGAGCAATAAAAGCGGATGCCCTTCCAGCTGCAACCCATCACTGGAAAACATCCATACACACCCATTCACTTTCATACACTACGGAAAATTTAGCTTACCCAATTCACCTATAGCGCATGTCTTTGGACTTGTGGGGGAAACCGGAGCACCCGGAGGAAACCCACGCAAACACGAGGAGAACATGCAAACTCCACACAGAAATGCCAACTGACCCAGCCAGGGCTCGAACCAGCGACCTTCTTGCTGTGAGGCGATTGTGCTACTCACTGCACCACCGTGCTGCCAGCAATAATAGTTCCTTTGTATAACTAGCACTTCTTGTGTACATTGCCTCTTATTGTTGAATCGCTGAATGCTTCCTCAATTGTAAGTAGCTTCGGACAAAAGTGTCTGTTCAATGACTAAATGTAAATGTAAAACAGGCTAAAACTAAATCAAAATGTAGTCAAAATTAAGACAGTTGGGTTAATATATTGTAATATATCATCAACATGACTCACAAAGACACAATGACAGCAATTATTCTATTTTGGACAGCTATTCCTTTAAACTGGTTATGTTTCCAGTTACTCTGAGATTAAAAAAAAAAAAACGTAGTTTACTTGTATTTAGTTTAAATAATAATAATCATTTTTTAAAAATCTGTGAATGATCGTCTTGTCACTTTGATTGTGTCATCTTTCTCTTTTATATATTACAGGGAGATCCAGGACCAGCTGGTTTCCCAGGAATTGTTGTAAGTTTGCCAGTTATCACTTGTCTTGTGACAACTGAAACTAACCATCATGAATAAAAGGTGATGAGGTAAATGTGTTTTTAAAGCATCTTCGTTTAATCTTACAGGGACCGACTGGTGACCCAGGGTACAGAGGGATGCCAGGATTCCAAGGCCCTTGGGTGAGTTTATTTTATGCACAATCTAACCAAACGGCCTCCAGACCTGCAATCTCTTTTTCTCACTGTTGTTTTTTTACCTCATTGATTTATTTAGGGTCCTCAGGGTCTGAAAGGTTCTAAAGGACAAAAGGTAATAAAACACATTTTGCTTTATGACAACACTATCTAATTTGCCCTCATTACTGATAAGCAATTATCATAAATAAATCTTCGAATGAACATTTGATGTTAATGTCTATCCATCACCTCTGTACAGGGTGAAAACACTAAAATACTAAAAGGAGTCAAAGGAGAATTGGTGAGAAACTCTTTAATGGCTTATACATCACCATGTCAGGCTGTTTTTATGGTTTGTAATCTACACTTTTAACCTATGCAAATTTTACATACTCACTCAGGGAGAAATTGGAGAGCCAGGCCCACCAGGAGTTTTCTCGCAAACCCGTCCAATACCTTCAGAATGGCAGGCAGGAAGAACACCACTCAATACATATTGAAATTGTATTTTTTTATATAAATGTGATATACTTAATTAATGATCTCCCTAAATTGTCTTCTCTTTTAATTTTTGGATTGTCAACAGGGTGAAAAAGGCTTGAAGGGTTATAAAGGCAATACGGGAGATTTGGTAGGTGACATTTGAACTTTTGTTAATAACAAAAATGTTTTCCTTCCTTTCCTCCAGGGAGTAGATGCTCTCTGCAAATGTGCCATCTTCATGTTACATAGCCAGAGACAATACAAAAAGACAATCCTAATGCTGAATATATACATTTTTGCAATGAAAGCTAAGCATAGCCTATAAACAACTACATCACAAGATTGAAAAATAACTCATCAAATAATATTCAAAAGCTTTTTAAACAGTGGAACTGGAAAGCTTTCTGATGGAACTGAAAAAAAAAAAATAGGATAGAATAATAATAGAATAATTTTGGGTACACCATGAAACCATTTTTGTTTGTTTTGTTTCAGGGATATTTATCTACCAAAGCAGAGTCCGGTGTGTCAGGGTTTCCAGGAGCACGGGTAGGAGTTTTAAAAATCAGAACTCCTTTTATTTGTCAAATGCAAAGTAAATCTAATAAAAATCCAATATTGTTAACAATTACTTTTATTACAATTTATTTGTAATTACAGGGAAACCCAGGATTAGATGGCTGGACAGGACCTAGGGTAATTATTATCTATATTTTGATCAATTTCTCAAAATGTGCATGTCATTTGTGTGCCTTTGATAACGTATCTCTCATTCCTACAGGGTGACACTGGATATCCAGGTTTCCCAGGAAATTCTGGACGCAAGGTTCTAAATACATTACTGGCTTACCTAATAATTCTGTCTGCAACAAATGTTCAGTAACTTGAATTTACATCATTCAACAGGGAGACGTAGGAGAACCCGGGGAGCTGATAGGAAGTCCATTTGATGATTCTGGAGGTATTCATACAAAATTAATGAAACTCACCATTTGATATTTGGTACAATCTTTATTAGGTACACCATTTGCCTTTAGAACTGCCTTAAATGGATAGTTCACCCAAAAATGAAAAATTACTTACAATTTACTCTCCTTCAAGTGTTTCCAAACCAAATGGGCTTCAAATCTGGCCCATACTGTCACGTTCGACTGCAGACATGGGACATGGGAACACGGGATTTAACAATAACACAAATTTATTTACAAACACTCACGGGAAACACTGGAACATCAACATACAGGAATCAGGGGAAGACAACGACATGGAAGAACACTCAGAATGACGCGCTGACAATATAATACCGGACAACGAAGGAAACAAACGAAGGGGTATAAATACAAGAGGGCTAATGGGACTAATGATACACAGGGGAGGAACACAGGTGAAAATAATGAACATGGGAACCGGCGGGAAACAGAACAAAGGAATCACATGACAAGGGAAACACAGAACAGACACCTGACACATACTCTGTGAGTGAAGATGGATGTGCTCAAATATTCTGCAGTTTCTGAAACACTTAGTTAAGCCCGTTGAGCCCATATTTAGAGTCACTTAAAGGGTCACCAAAAAATGAAATTTACTCAATATTTATTCACTCTTAAGTGGTTTCACAACTTTCTGAGTTTTTTGTTGAACACTAAAGAATATATATTTTTTATGAAATTAAAAACCAGTAACCATTGACTTCCATAGTATAGGAAAAACAAATACTACAGAAGTCAATGGTTACAAGTTTTCAGCTTTCTTCAAAATATCTTCTTTTGTGTTCAACAGAAAAAAGAAAGTCAAACGGGTTTGGAATTATCAAACGGTGCGTCATCACTGGTAGAATTTTTAATTTTGGGTGAACTGTCCCTTCGAATAGCTTTTTTCAAAATTTTTCACATTGTCTCAACTATTTCTATATGCATAAATGCATTGATCTGCTGACATAATGGGCAAGTGTATTTAATACCTGTGCCTAATAAAATAAACCAACTGAAACAAAAATCTTTACATTTTTATTAGTTTTCTTTTTTCTCTTTTTCTTGATGATATAGTGGGTCCTCCAGGACCTCCAGGAGAGCGTGGCCCTGTTGGAAATTATGGTCGTAAGGGTGCTAAAGGACTGCCAGGTCCTCCAGGCCCTCCTCCCTATGGACAACAAGCAGGTATTACTGATAATTATATTATGGAAGTATACCTAAAGCTCATGCTACATGACTTTAAACATCGGTAGATCGCTATTCCATTCAGACTACATGACTTGATTGTGTGTTTTTAAGTTGTTTTGTTGTTCACACCTTGCAACACAATAGTCATAGTCACACACTACACAACATAACAACAACACTGTCACCCAACAGCTCTGTCCAGCCCCCAAACCACATAGAATGAAATGTTCAGGGTGGAGCCAACAGAAAGGGAAGAACACTTTTTGGTTGTGTGATGATATAACATACATCACTGACACAGCCAGACAGCTAGCGGTAGCTGATTATAGCTCTGAAAGCTTTCAGGGCAGCATTTAAAAGCAACGTCTATCAGCTGATCCATCAGCTGATCAATAGACGTGGCTTTCATATGCTCTTGTGTCTGTGTAAATGCAGGGAGAAGATCATTCTGGCCAATCACAAACATTTCTGTTGAGAGCATAAACACAGTGTGGCCAGTCTTGCTCTATCATTGGCTGTAGCTCATCACTACATCTGATCCGGTTGGCCATCTGGTCCAGAATATTTAACATCTTAGCTGTTGAATTTCCATCTGCGAGGTGTCAGTGACGTGTAAGAGAGCCTCTTTGATACATCATTCAGTAATTCACACATAGAGACTGTCCAGTGCAGATCAGACTGTTGATGAACTCGTTGAAGTAATCAGACATAAAACCCTGCTTAAAATCCTAGAACTAGACATTATGTGTTCATCTTTACATATTCTTTCATCGATCATATTCTTGATTAACCAAACTCTAATTCAATTGTTTCTCTAATCCATAGTCGAATTGTGGGGCCCAGAAGGACCTCGGGGACCAAAGGGAGCCAATGGTGAAACTGGAGAACCTGGTAATCCTGCCACTCAGCCTGGGACGACTGGTCCTGATGGGTCACCTGGAGGTGCTGGGCCACCTGGACCCAGGGGATCGTGTAAGCATTTTAATGAAGCACTTTTATACATAGCAAAGCTCTATATCTGGTAAGGTCTTGGTAAAAACAAAACTCACAGTAGCCTATTGATTTTTGTGCATGTTCTGCATGTATAAACTGTATATCAGAGCACATGCAGATGTTTTGAATGTTGGTGTCAGAGTAACAGACTCCTACTTCCTGCTAGACACATATAGACACATATGAAAGCAGGGTGTTATTAATTTGTCCATTAATACTGGACATTAATTATCCATTAATACTGGATATTATAAAGTATTTAAGACTTTAAGTCTATCAATGTGTCTTGATACAGTGGAAGAGTACTTCAAAGGTTCACCTGGACACCGTGGACGTCCAGGGAGTGCGGGAAAAAAGGGACCAAAGGGTAAGCTCAGCTCAGCCTAATACATTGCCTTATGTTTTTTTAAATACTTGCTGGGGTTATATGCAAGGCCAATATTATGTTATACCATGCGTAGGACTATAAGAAACTTTGTCAATTTTTTAAATCCTGTTATACTGGTTGTAACGTTTTTTTTTTTTTTGTTTTTTTTTTACCAATTGATTAGGTGACCATGGTCTGTGCGAATGCAGTGTAAAACCCCCACCTGGTCCACCGGGGCCCCCTGGTGATTCTGGGGACACTGGGATGGCAGGTGAGTGGGGTCAACAAGGTGATCAGGGAGACCCAGGAACCAGAGGTGCCAATGGTTTGCCTGTAAGCTGCCCACACCACATCTTATTGTCATGACTTAGGTCACATGACTCATGAAAATCTTTGCACATGCCAAAGCAAAATGCAATATATGCAAGAGTTGCCATTTTTCAGGGTTTTCCCGGTACAAATGGATTACCTGGACCCAAAGGCAGAAAAGGAGAGCTCATGGAAGCTGTGCAGAAAGGTGCAGTAGACATCTGTCACATGTTTAGATAATACAAGAGGTTATATGCAACTGTATGTTCTTTTTTTCCTGCACTTTGGAAATACAGGATCAGCTGGTGACCCAGGAGACCCAGGTCTCAGTGGTTTCCCTGGAGAACAGGGAAGACCTGGATTTGGTGGCAAAGATGGTGAACCAGGTTTTAAAGGGCCTCCTGTGAGTACTTCATCTATTTAGAAGACAGTGACTGTACTGATGACATACATTTATATGTTAACGTATTTTACATATGTTAATTAACGTATGGTAATTATTTGATTTATTTATTGCAATATCTCTGATTTCTACATGTGTGTATGCATCTAGGGAGTGTGTGATGCACTGGTGCTTTCACCTTTGGCTCAATAGCCTCTATAGCAAGTTTGAATTTTGGACTTTAAAAATGTAGTTAAGTTTTCAGTGGGCTAACATTGAGCAGCACATGCATCTGTTTATCATAAATGTAATGTAAAAGTTCAAGTGAATGAGAGAATGAGAAGAGAGTAATGAGTTCTGAAGTTATGCAGAAATAAGATAAACCTTGTTGTTGTTAGGAATAATCATGAGGAAACCATGATCATTCCTCATACTATAATTGAATTGCACATGTGTAAAAAAACTGGCACGCATGTGCGCATACTGTATTCAAAAATGAGACCAGATACGGCGCTGGAGATTCATTCATTCATTCATTTTCATTTCGGCTTAGTCCCTTTATTAATCTGGGGTCGCCACAGCGGAATGAACCGCCAACTTATCCAGCATATGTTTTACGCAGCGGATGCCCTTCCAGCTGCAACCCATCTCTGGGAAACATCCACACACACTCATTCACACTCATACACTACGGACAATTTAGTCTACCCAATTCACCTATACCGCATGTCTTTGGACTTGTGGGGGAAACCGGAGCACCCGGAGGAAACCCACGCCAACACAGGGAGAACATGCAAACTCCACACAGAAACGCCAACTGACCCAGCCGAGGCTCGAACCAGCGACCTTCTTGCTGTGAGGCGAACGTGCTACCCACTGCGCCACTGTGAGGCCGGCGCTGGAGATGCGCTTTCGCATGCCAGCACTGTTGACATTCTGAAACCTAGTTACTTAAGTAAATGCAAAATGGATTTAAAATGGAAAACCCCATGCATCAATGGTAAGATAATCATTACAAACATGTTCAAATGTATGTTGTTACCTGTGTAAAATAATGTGGTTGCTTTCATCATTTAAAGTTTTTTTTATTTTGTAAGTAGCGTTGCAAGTTAGCTTTGGGTTTAGCTTACGTTATCTCAGATTTAATTCATATGACATCAGACATAGTACATATGCTCATGCAGCTTTCCTTATGGCTTGGAGGAAGAAATTAAATATAGTTGGTGGTGGTCGCACTCGTGAACCAACGCAGCTTCTCCCATACCATTGTTACCTTGCAACATCAGCCCCTAGGAGGATGCTAGTGTATTGGGGTTCAGATCAACAAACCACAATCAAATGCGGATGTGTATCAGTCAATCAAGCCAAATGTGAAAGCACCAGCTGAGCGCACGGTCCATCCAAAAAGATGTCATACATGTTCATAAATGCAATATATATTTAAAAATATTGAGAAAATGGTCATTTATGTATGATTGACAGCATGTAAGATTCCTGTGCCATGAACAGTGTGGACCAAAAAAAGTTATGTGCACCACTATGTATTGATATTGATCAAGTGATGGCAGTATTAATTAAAGCATGCAGTGTTGTTAAAGTATCTACATGCTTTATTTTCCTTCAGGGTGAAGGTCCTGTTGGTGAGCCTGGAGCAAAGGGATACTCGGGTCCACCAGGTCGTTCAGGTCTAATCGGTCCAAAAGGAAATCCTGGCCAAGTCCTCGGAGCAACTAAAGGTTTAAGGGGTTTTCCTGGAGATGAAGGACAGACTGGTCCTGATGGGAAAAAAGGGCCTTCTGGTTTTCCAGGTGTGTGTATATGTGTTATTGTAATGTTGATATACTACACTGATATGATTTTGCAAATATTTCAGTTCAATTTTTTGACTCTACAGTGTTATACCCTTCTATTTAGCCTGCATTTTCATGTCTATATTACATTTGTCTTACAGGAGACTGTAGCTCAAGAGGAGGAAGTCAGTGGAGTATTCCAGGTAGCTGGCCGTAAAGCCTTTTAACAACATGTAACTAAAAAAAACTGAAATGTTGAATATATTGGAGGATATAATTTTGCTTTAAATGCTTTGAAATGCTCGCCAATATCGACTGGCTGTCAATATTTTAGTTGTTTATCATCCTGGGGGAAAAAAAGTCCTTTCTCAAAGGAATCAAAGTCATTTCTGTCCTGAATGTTATAATTGTTAAAGATGAGCTGTGGACTTCCCTGTTCTCAGAGAATTAGAACCATTATTAAAACTTCCTAGTTAGTGTTTGTGTGAGCAGGCTTTACCTGAACATGGCATCAATCCACCATGCATAGTCATCAATATCCAAATGTGTATTTCTATTGTCTATCATGCTAACCTTACTATAGTAGAGTGTATTGGAGATCCTGGGCCACCCGGAGAGAGTGGGCTACCTGGACCTCTAGGGTTGGAAGGATTTCCTGGTAAATGAATGCATTTTTGTAACATTTTCTACAAAAATTTTATATATTCTCTAGTTACATTATACCTACCTGTACGTCTGTACTGTAGGAGTACCAGGACCTAAAGGCACAGCAGGTTTGTCTGGAGATCTCGGGGACAAAGGAGAGGAAGGTGAACCAGGAAGAGGAGGCCCACCTGGGCCAAAGGGTAAGCATTGGGAACCCTGTGTGTTTGAATACATTTCCTGTGATAAGTCTTATTTATTCTTTTGTCTGTCGCCTTTTCTCAGCTTTTATCATTTGATTTTGACTACATAGGTTTTACTGGACCTCGGGGAGATTTAGGATTTCCTGGCACCAAAGGTGCAAAAGGTCCTTCAGGTTTCTCTGGTAAACTAGGTTTGGATGGTGCTCCAGGGGGAAAGGGTGAACATGGTGAAGTATTAGGAGCATCTTCTGGAGCCCCTGGAGATCCGGGACTGGTGGGACAGAGGGGAGACACTGGCCTGACTGGAGACAGAGGCTTACCAGGACACTTTGGTGAAAACTTATCTTAAAGAATATGTTAATGCTAGTCCTATGTAACCTTTAAACAAATGCCTTTCTAGTTTCTAAAGAACTCAATGCATCACTAGTTTAGAAAGGTTTAGTACGATAAAAAGAATGTTTTATTAATGTTATTACACAGAAACACTGATTGATGCATTTCATAATATTTGAGTGCATGAATGTTCACATATGTAAGTGAAAAACCTGTACCCAGATATTTTTAGGATATGTGTGCCACTATACCCCTAGACTCATTAAAGCATGTAATCTCACACAGGTATGGAGGGTATGCCTGGTATGACTGGCCTCAAAGGTGAAAGTGGCCCTCCAGGTCTTCAAGGAGAGCAAGGAAGACCTGGACCACCAGGAACATTTGGTTTTCCTGGGCAGTCTGGATACACAGGACCTCCTGGGCCACCTGGAAATACCGGAGAACCAGGTAACTCAACTGATGCTAATAACTTAGGTCAAAAATCTGAAAATACTATTTGCCTTTAGAAAATAAACCCAGAAATAACATGCATCTAAAATGGGTTATAAACTGCTGTTTAATTTTGTTGTGCTCTCTGAAGTCCACTTATAACGTTATCAAGAATTTGATAATACAATGTAAATTTGAAGTATTGGGGTGTTTTTGGTTGTGTTTGACCCTATCATCAGTACATGCTCTGAATGGACATATAATTAAATATTTAAAAATGTATGAAAATTACAGCTGTGTGCCCACTGATGTAGGCGGGGTTTAGTCACACCATTATATAATAAAGTGTCAGATACCAGAACCTGTCATATTGTTTTTTAAAGTACAATGACCTCAAACAAGTTTTGATTTTTTACGTTCACAACCCTACTAAATAAAAGATGGCCTCTGACATATTAAACTCAGTTAAGCAAACATTATATGCAATCAAACTCTACAGTATCAGTTTAAGTGTGTCATCTTGGTCTTTAAAGGTACTGTATGTAAGTTTTTGATTTTTAGCATAAAAGCATAAAAATACCACAATATGTTTGCATATATCTCTGACATGCTGAGTGAACATACTTGTTTATCTAAAAAGCAATGCTAAAGTCAGCTATTGTAATTAGAAAATGTGTGTAGTCACTCTGCCCACTGCCAGTTCACCAATTATATTTCAGAACTAATAACACAATTCAGAACTAATTTCACAATTGCCTTGGCGGAAGGCACATTGCATTTCATTTCAGTCATGAAGGCTGGCTCAATGTATGCAGGTGCGGCCGAAACTGCGACGTCTGGAGGACAATAGCTGAAATGTGATGCAGATTCAGAGTTCTAAAAATCCACATGAGGTGGTTTTTATTTAGCAGATAATACAAACATTACAAACGTAAGCATTAGCTGAGCAGGTTACAGTGTTAAGAATCGATCGTCAGGCATGATCGCTCCTGCTTGTTTCATTCTGGCAACCTGTGTGTGCGTCGAGTCATCAGACAAGGGCCAGGTGAATAAAAAACCCTCTTCAATATTTTGAATTGGAACTGCAATACCTAGATCAACCAATAGGTGCCAATCCTACATGCTGCACCTTTAAGATCAGAAATATAAACTAGTGGGTCCAAACCTATTGTAGGATATGTAATAAATTAGATTTTATTAATGTGTGAAGCAAAATCTCTTCTTCTAACAATGTTTGAATATTCTGTTTCCATGTAGGTCCTAGTGGAGGAAGGGGAGATCAGGGAGAGCCAGGACCATTAGGGGCAAGGGGAGTAAAAGGTGCCATTGGAGACCCTGGCAATATTGGTGTGACAGGAAATATCGGGCCCCCAGGAGATCGAGGACAAACCGGTGGTCCTGGTTTTGGTGGTCTCAAAGGGTTAAAAGGTCAGTTGCCTTGTCCAATCGTTTTAATCTGCTTAATCTGATCTACACCAGCTGAGTTTTGCTTGAAAATAGCACAGTTTTACTGGTCCACCAGCATAATTTACCATTGAATTCACACAGATTTATGCCACTAGATTAGAATCAGCAAAAAAACATGTTATGTTTAGCATGCAGTATTTTGATCATTGATGGTGCGTAAACTCAAAAATGCTACCATAATAAGCATCAACTATGTCACATGTTTATTTTGTTTCCCAACCTTATTAATTTAAAAAGGTTCCAAAGGCGGTCAGGGCATGGCCGGTTTCCATGGAAAGACTGGTGAGAAAGGTTTAAAAGGATTTTCAGGAACGAAAGGAGAGATCGGTTTACAAGGACAGCAAGGTGCAAAAGGAGCTCCTGGTTCTTCAGGTCAAAAAGGTGAATCAGAGCATTATTCTCTTTGTACATACACATTATATAGTCCACATGCCACCATGGTCATACCGTACATTTTATGTCACTCTTAATGTAGGTTTATAATTAAGTTTTGCATAACCAGATTTTTTCATTATTCAGATTTTTTAAAAATGTGTTTAAATGTATTTTGTAATTACATTACAGTTGCTACATTCAGCTGGTTACTTCTCAACAATAGTGATTATATTATTCATTCAGTTATTAATTCAATTATTGTTACTAAAATCAAGCTCAAATTGAGTCTCTAGGTCTTTGACCAGCGAATGTCACAGATGTTTTGTCTGTCATTTATCATATTAAGATAATTTGAAGCTTACTGCATTATGTTGTCACCAATTTACGGATTATACAGTTTATTGTAGCTGTATAGATTCTCAGTTTTCCATGTTCTTAAATACATTTGGCCAAAATAGCATGTTAAACATAATGAAGTATTATGAAAATGCCATTTAACACAGTTTTGGCTATAACTAGATGGCAAATGCTAGAATAAGACACTCAATAATTTGAACCTCAGAATGAAGAGATCAAGTGGTCTGATTTTTATTTTAAGTATTTTAAAAGTCTAAACTGAGGTTAACCATGACTGAAAAACTATTGAAGAGTAGTTCAAATTAATAATGCTAATCCAATTATGCAATAATTGAAAAAGCTATAAGACATATAAAATACTATATTAACTTGTGCATGGATCAATTGGAAATATTACATTTCCAAAGTAACCTTCTCTTTTTTTAAAGCCGTTAATTGTTCTCTGATGGAGATCGACAATTGATCTAGTTTTTGCTTAATAGCCTCAACTATTTCCGACTTGAATATTTGGAGGTTTGGGAAACACTTTACAGTAACAGTATTGTAACAGTATTGTTATTGTAAAGTGTTACCAAAGTTTGATTATATAGCAGCAATCCTTTCTAACACTGCCTTGTTAGCCTCGTTAGCCTTGGTGCTAAAGTCAACGCTGCAGTGATATTTTTATTCCCTCAGAGTTTCTGTCGTCTTGTTTTTGTCATCGTGTTTTTGTGTGTGTGTGTGTGTGTGCGTGTGTGTGTGTGTATGTGTGTGTGTGTGTTGGGCATCATAAGTGGTCGTACTAAATGCAATGGTGTGACAATAGAACATTAATTTGTTTAGCTCACATATACGCTATCATTAGAAATTGTGGAGCTGTTTTCACATGTGTCTTCCCGGAAGTTCAAAGTAACTTTCTCAACACAGATAATCACAAATGCAAGTGGAAAATTAGTAGGTTTATACTAGGTTCGACAATGACAAAATTCAAACTGTATAAGGCTGAAAATATCTCAAATATATAGCCATGGATATTAGGAATCTAACATATGCCTTGCTTGTTCTAAAGGTGACCGAGGGCTGACGGGGCCTCCGGGTGATAAACCAGTCATACATATAACACCACATATGAAAGAGGTCATGAAGGGATCTAAAGGTGACTATGGAAATATGGGAGATCCTGGCTTCACTGGTCCCAGAGGTAACTCTTTTTCCATGTTTATTTACTAATTAAGGCCATAAAGGGTGATGTATAGGGGACTTTGCACTAGAGGAACTTTTTCACAGTTCCAAGAACTATTCATGGAAGTATTCAAATTGCGCCACAGGAACTGGGAACAGTTTTTATTTATCTGTTGTCTTTATCTGGAGTGCTCGACTCTTTTATAAGCTGTCATAGGTGAATTAGCCTTCCTTTGTGCTGTTTCAGTTGCATATTTACATGTCTATGTTACATCTCCATTATCACACAACACATGCTTTGATTGCAGTGTCTTCCATTCTTCACTTATTGATTTTGTTTGATGCAGCACTTGGTGTTGATGTCTGCCAGCTTAGGTCACTTCAGAGTTCTTACTGGTGGTGCCAATCCAACCAGAAAAATAGTCTAGGGAGAAATTAGTTCTGGGGGAAATTGACATGGTGGCTAATTCTAAAACTGAGTTCCTGTAACTACCGGGTATGGAAGCTACATAATATGAACTACAGAAGGCATAAAGTTCAGGTACCAGATCAGTTGTATAATGTTAGCAAACATATCGATGTTGCCAACACTGTTTAGATGCATATAAATGTGCCAAAGCAGCTCTCTAGTTTATTCACATTAACTGATTAGATTATGACCTGGTTGGACTGAGCATAAGAAATTAACTGGAGAAGGTTTTCATGTCAGAAGCGTGAAGTCCCGAAGCCACAACTACCTACTACATAATCATCAAAGACCAGGGGTAGTTTGAAGGCAACACAGGGTCACTGGAAATACACAGAAAATATACTTAAACTTACATTTGACTGAAATCTCAAGATAATTAAAAGCTACAGGGCAGTATGACACCAACAACGTTTGTTCCTTTTCACACTAATGATATTTACAGGGCCATACTATCAATAAATAAAAGATTATTTTTGTGCAGGTCTTTGCACAACACCAAATAAATACCACAACACAACTTAATGATCTGTATTATTTGTAATCGAATAAGTTTGCCTCAACGATCTATCTTCAGCTTATCTGGTGTGGTCAGTTTGTTTGGTAGCTCAGTATTGAGTCTAATGAACAAGATAAAAGCAATGTAAAGTCAAGGTAAAACTACATGGTCGCAGTAAAGTTTTCTTCTACATTTGCTTTTAAAAACACTATTGGTTAGGTTTAGGACAGTGGTTCTTTGGGCTAGGTGGTCTGTAAGACAAGCTGTATCTGAAATGCACAACAAAAACAACAACAAGCAACGTGTTTAAGATTTGCAAAAATGTAGACAGCGCCCTCTAGTGAATTTGTCATCTGCATCATGCAACGGAACATACCCAGAGCAAAGTATTTGATGTTTCGCAAAAACATCTGAGGCACATATTTCCAATGAGCCTGTGTTGATTGAAGGTGTTTATAAGCCAGAGCTCAATTTTTCAGAAAAAAAGTTTTGTTTCCTTGTTTCAAACTCCTTCATATCTGCCCGGTTTGTCCAAAATGACACAACAGTTTTTTCCCTCCATCATTTTCTTGAAGCATATCTAGGCCTTGAGAGCTCTCAGTGTACTGAAGACTTTGTCTCATATATTTTTTTGTATTTTGCAGAATCCTTATTTCTGCATACACGAACTACATTTAAATACGACATTTTAGATAATTATCAATGTTTTCATCTTTGTTTGTTTCATCAATGTTTTCAGTGTATAATGTTTTCCATCATTTCAAAATTGATCAATTTAACAAAGAGACCTATACTTTTTATTTTAACTTGCCTTTGGCCAGGTACAAAAGGTTTTCCAGGTTTTCCAGGAGGTGAGGGAAAAGATGGATATCCAGGTGAGCCCAGTGTTGTAAAAGGTACTAAAGGTCTTCCTGGAGAAGATGGTATAGAGGGACCCAAGGGAATGCCGGGGACTTTGGGACTCCCTGGAATTGAAGGTTTCCCTGGAATGTCTGGACCCAGGGTAGGATTTTAAGCCCAATGTCCTTCTGAGTCTTAAAACCATGCATAATTTAAAACTCTGATATAGATCATCTTGTATTTAAATTATATAAATAAGGATGTGCGAAATGTTGTGTTTTTAATAATAAAAGCTTATTTTTCAGGGGGACAAAGGCTCATCTGGTGCCTTTGGACGACCTGGAGATTCTGGAATCAAAGGATTCAAAGGTGCTAATGAGTAAACTTCTAAATTATTCATATCCCATGCTAAAAATCCAGAATTACTGGTCACCAGCAAAAGGTGTGATCCACATGGTGACAGCTAGTTTGGGGTGCTTGTTAAGGCTGATTTATACTTCTGCGTCAAGCTCCGGCACAGCCTTCGCGCTGTCGCATAGCGCAAGCTCTGTGATTGGTCTGCTTGGTAGCGCTGAGGAGTGTGGGTGGGACCGAGAGCCACACGAACCCCTTGGAGTTAGTGATTACAAGAGTGGAGTCCCGTGAAGGAGCTCCAGGTGGAAAGTTTTGTTTTGTGTTTACACCTTATGATTAAAGTTGTTGCACGTCCACCAGGTCCCACCTCAGAATGAGCGAGTTTTAGCTACTTGTACATTAAGGTAGCCTTCATAAAAAACTAAACACCCGTGAAGAAACTCGATACAGAGGAACATAAAAACCTCACTGCCAGCTAGCGTTTCAGAAGTGTTATTGCAGAGCAACACAAACAGTGCACAGAAGTTGCTGGCGCCGTGGGTCACGTCGATCACTCGATGCAGAAGTATAAAACAGCCTTTACTGTTTGCTGGTTTACTTATAGGATGTGGGATTTCCAGCACAATACCAACACTAAACCAGCTCAAATTAGCATAAACCATGTTAAGGCTGTACGATATTGGAAAAAACTAACATTGCAATGTTTTGCCTTTCTGCAGTGCGTCTGCATAAAATATAATATACAAATTACAAGCATACTGTAGACAAAAAGAATGAAGCAAAGACACATGAAATAGTGCTTGTGATTTTTTGGAGAGTAATCAAATCAAATAACTTTGTCACCTTACAGACTTCATTGTATAAAAAATACAATTAATATTTGTTAAAGCTACACAGGTTAAAGCTAGTTTCACAGGCCTTAAAAACATGAGCAAATGAAAAACTTTCACTCTATTAAGGTTAAACTTCGTAATGACGCCACATTGTTCTGAGCTGTGGCTCGACACATTGCGAGACACTGTGACTATTGCAAATGCGCACATTGTGATATCGATACTTTAACGATATATCGTGCGGCCCTAAACCATATCATACTGGTAATATGTCAAATATTAATCAGGGTTACTGGATGTATACTTTCTGTACTCCATAAACAAAAAATGTTTATGCAAGATTAATTTATTTATAAGGTGACTTGGGTCCTACCATCAGTCTTCCAGGATCAACAGGACTTAGAGGTGAAACTGGACATTCTGGACCTACAGGTTAGCAGTTTATATATCCTGTAATACAACGGACATCCTCCTGAGCTTGTATTGTCCCTTTAATGAAACTTCTTTTTAAATGAGTCTTTAATATACATCTGTTAGGTGAGAAGGGACTCCACGGTAAGCCTGGAGAAAGAGGAGGTCCAGGATTTCATGGAATTGAAGGAATGAAAGGATACCAAGGTGAAACTGGCACAGCTGGACCACCAGGTATTCACCACTGATGTATTATTATGTACTGTAGGAGAATCTTTTAGGTTGGTTTGAGAAAGACTTGCCAAGATGTTCAAAACCAGTTTGTAAGCTAAAAGGTTTACATTTAGGGTTGAAAGAAGTACAAAATGAGAATGAATGAATGTAGTGTGGATATTAACACCTTGTTTTACACGATGCTTAGATGAATTAGCATATTAGCAGCATTTATTTTAACTACCATGTTCGCTAATGCTTTAGCATGTTGTTAGCCTGTCTGAAACTATAATTGCTAAGTTTTGCTAGTAATAAATAGATTTGATACCTGAAATTTGGTCTCAGAAGAAGTAGCAAAGCAGTATGTGGGCTTTCTCAACCCAGCATCACTTAATTGTTTCTGAAAAATAATTTTTAACTGGATCTTTCCTTTTTTTCCCATCAGGCTCTGATGGACTACAGGGTTTCCCAGGAAGTCAGGGTCATAAGGGCTGGTCAGGAGAGCCAGGACAGACAGGAACCACTGGAATCCAAGGCCAGCCGGGCCAAAAAGGTCTCTAGTTCTCATGATCAATATCAATATTATTGATGGCATGTACTCATTAGCATGAATCAGTTGATGAACGTATATATAACGTTTGCCGCCACATGTCTATTGTAGGATTTCCTGGTCCTAAAGGCATTTTTGGATTGGATGGACTAAAAGGACAAAAGGGTAACCAGGGTGTCCCAGGTAACTCTTCGGTGGCATTTGTTATCTAAAGCATAAGAAATTATCATAATATATAAACCATTGTCTATATATTAGTAATTTTGTTGCTATGTCTTGTCCCCTGCAAGGTACTGACAACTGGGGTCATCCAGGTGACCCAGGAACTAAAGGAGAGATAGGAGAGACTGGCATCCCCAGCACAGCGGCTGGCGTCCCCGGGTCACTGGGACACAAGGGTACCATTGGAGATCCAGGTAGATTAAAATTCATATCCTCCATCATTTTTTGTCATTAGTGCTTTTTTGCTACACTGAAACTGGTGTTGTTACAGGAAATAAGGGTGAAATTGGGCAACGAGGTGTACCAGGTCCTCAAGGTCAACAAGGATTTTCTGATATAAAAGGAGCGCAAGGCGACTATGGCTTACCAGGCATAAAGGGGATACCAGGTGATAGGCTGATTACTATGTTATAAGTATAACAACCACTAATACTGAACACAATACAATACAATATGAGACCATTTATGTAAATGCACTTTGGTTCACATTAAAAACATTTTTGTGAATTATGAAACATAAAGATTTACTTACCCTCAAGATGAACTTATTTCTTTTATCTAAAAATACTTTTTGAAAAATTCGTTTTGAGAAAATGTCATCTTGTTTTTTTCCCTGTTGTTCCCATCCTTTAGGTTATCCTGGTACCAGAGGAATCCCTGGGACCCCATCTCCCTTCGGAGCAAAAGGAGATAGAGGAAATGCAGGTGATTCCGGACTAATTGGAGAAAAAGGAGTCCCGGGTGACAGAGGAGAAAAGGGAGGGTCTGGGGAATCTGGAGTGTCAGGAAGAAAAGGTAGATGGAACAGAATAGGCATCAGGCGATGTTTACTGCATCTATACGAAACTAAAACAGCAAGCAATTAATCATAAATACAAAATATGAATAAATAAATAAATAGTTAAATGTGACAAAAGGTGGAATCCTCACATCAAAATGACATGGTTCAATACTCACATTTTGCTCTCTTTGTTTTCAATGAACTGAAAAAGAACTGGAGTCATGTGTGTTTTCTTTTTTTACATTTCATTTCTTAGGTAATAAAGGAGAGCCGGGGATGATGGGATTTCCAGGAAGACGTGGTTTTCAAGGTGACAGGGGCCCATTTGGACCTAAAGGAGATACCGGACCCCCAGGTGATTAGTTCTAATCACTTAATAATTCGTCTGAATGACACTTTTTAGAATGAAATGTAGAACAGTAATCCTGAAAACACTGTATTTACCGTACACAGTTGGTTTTGTAGTAAAATGTTTTTGTTTTGCTATCCCAGTTTGAAAGCTCTTCTATGTGATATCTGGGATAAACCATTTTGCTTATATATTTCATATTTTGTCTGCATATGATATCTGACTGGCAGATTTCTTTTTAGGGACCAGACCTTATTACGTTAGCTGGTAAATGATCCAAGTGTAGAATGTTTGCAATTTCTTATTTATTCAGAGCAGAACTGGTGTCAGAAGTATTGGCTCAGGTTTCTGATATATGATTTATGTGTATGTATTAGGCATGACTGACACCTGACAGCTTTGTTGGGAGTCATACAGAACACATATTTGCATCTTTTTAAGCAAATTGCTACTGTAAACAGCTCACAATGCTTGCCCAGCTTTTGAGTCCTTCTGATTGGACAATTGACTTTGAAATAACAATGAGTAGAGCTGCGTGTAATTATTTTAGTTTGATATGGCATCAAAATATGGCACTAATGCAAGATACACCAGTGTAACGGTCGTGTGTGTCCGTCAAGCTTGTTCACATGTAAAAGCATTCTGTATGAAAGGCCCCCTAAAGAGTTTTGAAAACTGATCTGAATGCTGGCAGCATGTTCTGCTGTAGAACTGCTTTATAACTGAATTTTAATTTCAGCATTTATTCTGCATCAACACTGCTAAGCTCCCATTTTGCATTGTAAATCTGCTCTACATAAATGAGTGTCATTTGCCTAGACTGCACCTCATCCGTTCTCTTCCTTGCTTTTTTAGGTTTTCCTGGATTACCTGGTGCGAAAGGATTTCCACCAGTTCCACAGAAACTACCAGGGGAGCAAGGACCACCTGGCCTGCTGGGTATTCAGGGACCATCGGGGCGCAATGGAAACCCAGGCCCCGCGGGACCTCCTGGTGATCCAGGTACAAGAGTTCAAAGTCTCAATCTAGAACTTTTTGCCACTTTTAGATTTTTTTTAGCTTACTTTTTACCTTCTTGTTCTGGTGCTGCGCTTCAGAACCCAGCTTCATCATGTACTTGGCTCTTATCTGTTTATAGGATTTGTGGGTCCGAACGGACAGAAGGGGATGCCAGGTCTCCCTGGAATACCAGGAAATCCAGGCTTCCGTGGAGAACCTGGATCAATGGGCCACTCTGGTCTGCAAGGCGAACAAGGTGAATGTTGTGCTCGTCTTAAAGTACCGTAAGGATTCTGGGTTAGATTAGTGGATTAAAGATGGCAGGAAACTGCGTTATTTTAAATATACCTGACATGTAAATGTTGTAACTGGAGTCATTCTCCCATTTTATCATTTAGTAAAGTGTCTGTATTTAAAGCATTTTCTTGTCTGCCAAAGTTCTAAATTATATTAATTCTTTAAAGGCATGAAACCTGTTGCACACGTTTTTCTTTCATATTTGTGAACTATATCTCCATAATAATTCACAAGAACTTCGATCTGAGGTGAAGGACAGTTTGTCCCAACTGAGCACCAGTAAACACATTATTAGTAGTGTTGCCAGATTGAAACAAGCATGAGAATGCTTATATAAATTTGAGAAAGGGAGGAGGAAATATATGAATATCTGTACAGTATATGCATAAGGTCTCCAAACCAATATATGTATTTCTACAGTTAACCTTTTACCTAGAGATAAGATGTGCCCTCTATCATATTCTCTTGCTCAGTCATATTCTGTCGGTCATATGATTGTAATTGTGCACATTGAATCATGTGATGTTATTTCTGTTGTTGAGAAGGTAAAATAACCACCTAAGAGAACAATGACAAAGTAGTTTTTAACCGTTGAGAAAAACATCATATGATACATGTGATTTTGCATGACCAGTAACGTACATATGCTGAATGCTTATGCTTGTTAAAAACCGACTGAAGGGTGGAAGTTAGGAACTAATGGTAGCCAATCAACTAACATGAACAAAATAAAGATAACTTTAATATTAACAACATTAAACTCTTTGGCACATAGAGCTCATTGGCTTGACTCATGTTTTGAAAAATGGAGTCATCTTAATAATTTGCCACCACAGTGTTTGAAAACCTCCAAATGTCAGTTTTCTAAACTAATTTCCAAACAAACTGCTCAACATACACCCTATTCCCAAAGGTTGTGGTTGTTTTGAATCCTTAGTAAATTTTGGACAATTTCATGCTTACAACTTTGTGTGAAAAGTTTGGGCATGACCCTTGTTGTTCCAGCACCAGTGCAAAAAGTATTACCAGTATAAAAACATGGATAAATGAGTTTAGTGTGGAGGAACTTGCCTGACCTGCATAGAGTCCCGACCTCAACCCGACTGGGAGACACCTTTGGGAGAATTAGAGTAAAGACTGTGAGCAAGGACATTCAAAATCATTGATCTGATTCTAGAAGAATGGTCAAATATATTCCCATAAACACACTCCTAAACCCCAAAAGGAGTTCATTCATGTGCATGTAAAGGCAGATGCCGCTACACTTTCGCCAATATAGAGTATAAACAGAATGTGAATATCTGACATTATGAATTGATAAGCCGTCTGAATTCTCAGGGACTCGAGGACGGCCTGGTTCACCCGGTGCTCTTGGAATGGCTGGCCGCAGTGTGAATGTTGGCTATCTGCTGGTGAAGCACAGTCAATCTGAGGAGACCCCCATGTGTCCTCAGGGCATGTCCCTGTTATGGAAGGGTTACAGTCTTCTGTATTTCGAGGGCCAGGAAAAGGCCCACAACCAAGACTTGGGTGAGTGCAGGACATCAGTCATGAGATGTCAGTCATTTGTTGAAATGCTGAATTTCAGATTGATTGTGTCATAGAATGCTAAATGTTTTCCACAAAAATCTTATTCAGGCAGTTCTGCCTTCAACATGGATGAGAATAAATGTTACATGAGCAACATCTTTCAATGGTTTCTGAAGGATCGTGACTCTGATCCAAGAGTTTTATTTCCAAAGCATCTCACTAACTCCAGACGTTTGTATATTCTAGACTTTTTGTTTTACTTATGTATTTATTCTTAGCAAACTGTATATTGCTCTTACAAACACACGGCAAGGATTACTGTAACTGTGCATTTCCATGTTTGACCAGCAGGTGTCCTTGTGTGGGCTCAAGCTAAACATTGAATTTAACTAATCAGTTGAGTTCATTTTAAAGAGAATATTCTAAGATTTTGACGATAATAATTTCCCCAATTACTAGAGATCAGTCTGTGAACAACATTCATATTTTAAAAGCATTTGATAAAACTAATGCCATTTTGTTAGACAATCCACATTTGCTAATCATTTAAAGGGATAGTTCACCAAACATTAACACTTACTCATCCTCCAATGATTCTAAAGGCCCTGGTAAACTAGAAAGAAATTGAATCTTCTTTTCAGTTGGTTTTGTCTGGGTTTTGTTTAAAATGAGCAAAAAGAAATGAAAAAGGCTAATTGAGGGTTCACTGCTTCCAAACATTATAGAATCAGTAAATCATCGTCCTTTCGAATGTATTTTTACTCTTAAAGAACGAAAAAGAACTTTGTTTTCAGCATACCAGAGCCTTAAACCTTTAAGAGTATCTTTTTTCTGTTTGAACACAAAAGAAGATATTTTGAAGAATGTTGGAAATTGACTTCCATAGTGGGAAAAACAGATACTATGGAAGTCAATGGCTACCGTTCTCCAACATTCTTCATTATAGAATCTTCATTTTAGGGTGAACTATTTAAAATAGTCAAAATTCATTCATTCATTTCCTTCAGCTTAGTGCCTTTATTCATCATGAGTCACCACAGTGGAATGAACCGCCAACTTATTCATCATATGTTTTACACAGCGGATGCCCTTCCAGCCGCAACCCAGTACTGGGAAACACCCATACACACTCATTCACACACATACACTATGGCCAATTTAGGTTATTCAGTTCAGCTATACCGCATGTCTTTGGACTGTGGAGGGAAACCAGAGCACCCAGATGAAACCCATGCGAACATGAGGAGAACATGCAAACTCCACACAGAAATGCCAACAGACCCAGCCGGGACTTGAACCAGTGACCTTCTTGCTGTGAAGCGACAGTGCTAACCACTGAGCCACCGTGTCACCTAAACTAGTAAAAATAAATTCTTTAAAAGGCCTAACATGCTTCTCTTTTTGTTCTGTAGGTCTAGCTGGCTCCTGTCTCCCCCGTTTCAACACCATGCCCTTCCTGTACTGTAATCCGGGGGACATATGCTACTACGCCAGCCGCAATGACAAATCCTATTGGCTGTCCACCACCCAGCCGATTCCCATGATGCCCGTGGAGGAGTCGGATATAAAACCATACATCAGCCGCTGCTCTGTGTGTGAAGCGCCATCTGTGGCCATCGCCATACACAGTCAAGATACAACCATCCCAAATTGCCCAGTGGGCTGGAGAAGCCTCTGGATTGGCTATTCCTTCCTCATGGTGAGACTTCAGTTCTAAAACACCCCAATATCCTCACAGAGAATTCATTAGGGACAGAGCAGCTACGGTGCATAGGCCCTATTGGAATTGCTCCATTTCTTCTTCTTCTCTAGAATGAATCGCATTATTGAGGGTCTAAACATGCTCGAAAACTCATAAAACTTTGCACACACATCAAAATTGACATTTGTTACAGGTTTCGGAAGTGGGTTTGGCAAAATGGCTCGACAGCGCCACCTATGCACTTTTGACGGACTGGTTTCACGCATACATGCAAAAATTGGCACACATCAAACATGCCAAAACCTATATAAAAAAAAAGTTTCTTGGAGTGAAATCTGAAACCCAACAGGAAGCCGGATATTTTTAACTTCCTCTGCAAAAAAAGTCAAATTTCATCAGATCAAATCCCAGTCAAATCCAAGTGGCGGACAGTTCAGTGTTTCACCATGGAAGAGGAAGTACTTATAACTCAGTCAAACAATGTCTGATCTGTCTGAACATTAACGTTCGATGGGATTCCTCTCCTGAAGACATCTACATGCCAATATTGAGTCTCAGTCATAGCGCCACCTGCTGACAGAAAGACGTCTGACATAAATCAGTGATTTTCTCAGGGTTTTTTTATATTTCTCAGCTTAAATTATTATTGTCCAGTTTTCTGTCATCCTGAGGCCACCGGGCGGCAGTGAGCCTGGGTGCAAGGTCCCTTTCATCGCTGCTTGCAGCTTTAATTTGAATTGGTTTCCCCCCACAGGGGTTAAAATAACTTTAAAACAAATGAAACGTGGTGTTCTGTTATGGAACATCCCATAGTAGACGGTAGTAGTTTTCCAGCCCCAGCAGGGGTCTCATTTATAAACTGTTGCGCAGAAACCGCTCTAAATTTGTTCTATAAGATTATTATATGCTTATTATATTATCTTATTATGCATAGAGAAAATGAACGTGCACACAAAAGCTTGTGCGTATGACTCTCTTCCAGATTTAACATTTATTAAAACGCAAATAATCTTGAAACCGTGTGCTGCTGACTGCTGTTACATCTCCAGCTTGTAAAACACACACTCGAAGATTAAACCGGAGCGTGCACACACTTTAGAAATGAGGCCCACTTCTCAAAACTAACTCCATGCCAACGTTGTTGTTTTTTTTTGTTTTTTTTTACAAAATCAGGGCAAAAAGAAAAAAATAGAAGTCATGCTAAGTTCATGTATAGATTTTCTTTGGAGGTATATTAGGGCAGTGTTTCCCAACCCTGTTCCTGGAGGCACACCAACAGCACATATTTTGGGTGCCTCCCCTTATCTGACCCATTAACTTCAGGTTTCGGAGTCTCTTCTTATGTTCTGATGAGTTGATTCAGGTGTGTTTGATTAGGGAGGGGTTGAAAATGTGTACTGTTGGTGTGCCTTCAGGAACAGGGTTGAGAAACACTGTATTAGGGGCTTAAAAATGCCTAATGGTGCTATTTTAAAAGCTATTTTACTAGGTGCACCACAATGGCTTAATCACATATTTGACCTGAGCCAAATTTAAGTACTGGTCTTTATTCTAAGTTATGGTCTCACCCTCAAAATTGAAGTGTCCTGTATTATTAAATATGCATGTTATTTTTACATCGTGTACTTTATAGCAGCATCCCTTTCCCAGTCTGTCTGAAACACATTGATTGCACTCTGGTTTCAAGTTTTAATTTCGGTTCACCCCAAAATTGTAATATTGTTATTAATTACTCAATCCCCCGAGACCTTCATTCATCTTTGCAACACACAAAGATATTTCCACTGAAATCGGAGAGCTCCCTCATCCTCCACAGACAGCAATGGTCCCAGCGTTGTATTATTAGACTGCACCGAGCAGCACTATAACAGAGTCCTAAACTGTATTTAGTATGGGAAAACAGTGCTGATTCTTCTCCACATGATCACAAGCTGAAAAAATGGAAGTGTTGGACTGTGGCATAATAAAAGCTCTGCTGCTTTCATCCCATGTCGCATTTGTCTCTCATCAGCAATTCCTTCAGCGCTCTCATTTCGCTTAGACGGCTTTTAGCCTTATTCTAAGTCATACTACCATACCACCAGTACCAATTAGTACTGAAATTTTTTTAAAATGTCCATTTCTCACTAACATTTGAGCACGTTCTTAAACACCGCTGATTGGCCATTGTGTTCACATGCTCAACAGAAATGACTGTGATTGGCCATGAAGGTCATCGGTTCACATGAGTGATTCGCTTTACGGATCGACTGTTCTACATGCTCCAGTGTCCGTGTATCTGTTTGAACTCGGTAAACAGCGGTGAAGAATGGTGAACCGTTGCCTTTCATGGCCAATCACAGTCATTTCTGTTGAGCTTGTAAACACAATGGCCAATCAGCAGTGTTTAAATACGCAATCAAATGTTAGCAGGAAATGGAGGTTCTTAAAATGTCATTCATTACCATGATGAGTTCCTGCAGGACTCCCATAGGATGTAACGAAGACCACAACTCCAATGATTCCACACTCAGTCACATCGTCACCAAATGACACCTTTGTTAGTTGTGAATACACTCCCTCTAGTGGTGAAAAATCACATACGGTGCCTTTAACAGTGTTTACCTGTTCCTGTCTCCCTCGCAGCACACAGCGGCAGGAGATGAAGGCGGAGGTCAGTCTCTGGCGTCTCCAGGTTCGTGTCTTGAAGATTTCCGCACCACCCCATTCATCGAGTGCAACGGGGCCAAGGGCACATGTCACTACTTCGCCAACAAGCACAGCTTCTGGCTGACGTCTATCGACGAGTCCTTCCAGAGCTCCCCTTCCTCTGAGACACTCAAAGCCGGTCAGCTCCTGTCCCGCATCAGCCGCTGCCAAGTGTGCATGAAGAACCTGTAGCCTGTGAACTTTTGACTACAGCAGCGGCTTTCTATGGTTAACACTCGCTCACTACTTCATTCCAAGTTAGGCTTTTGAAATGTTGCTTCATTTGTTTAACGTACGCTCTCAGATTCACTCTTCACTACTGTGTGCCTTATGACTGAAGATATGTACTATGAAAGCATAGCCATGATATCTTACTTTTCTGTATTTATGAAATGGTGCTTAATTTCTAACTTATTACCTCAGCATTATTATTATTATTAGATCTTAGTATATGTTATTAGCAAGAACATACAGCTGAACCAAAGAAGGCCATGTTAACGCTCCTCTCCACCCTGTCAGAGAGAGTCAAGACCGCTTCCATTGGTGTCGATTTATTCTAAACACACACGTCTGGCTTTCACAGCAAACAATTGAGCTATTTGAACTTTTTGTGAATAGCTCTTGAATAGCTTTTGATGAAATCTGGACTTCATTTGTTGCTATTCGCATTTGGTGCAAACAGTATTTTTTTGCTACGCCTCATGTAAATATGATCTACCTTGTGTCTATTTTTAAAATACTGAAACCCAGTGATTTCCTTCATTTACTTCTGGTTTTGATTCAGAAACTGAACGTGAATCATGTGAATGTAAGTTGATTCACATCCCTAAAAACAAAAGGGGGCAGTTCACCGAAAATGAACGTTTTCTGATCATTTACTCATCCTCAGTCAGTCTCCAGAAGAACATTTAAGAAGATCTTTAAGAACATTAACTAATACCATGGTCCATGGCGATTCAACATGTGAACTAACTGCTATTGGCACTTTGAGAGGTAAAAACTGTGCCAATAGCAGTTCATTCACATGTTGAATCGCCATGGAGGTAAACAAATAAATGCAGACAACAACCGGATTCCTGATGAGGTCTAATGAAGTGAAGTTTTTACAATAATAATTTCCATTTTGGGGTGAACTTTGCCTTTAACAATAAGGCTGTGTGCTTTTAACCTTTATATATATATAAATATAATTTCATCACACTTACACTAACACCATCTACTGCTTGTACATTATGTTTGCTTTATGTTTGTCCTTTCTGAATCAATCAGCAACTTTCAGCACAACCCTTTTACCTTTTATCATGTATTAGTCACTATTAGAGTATTTTCATTTACAAAAGGTCATAAACTCTCAGACTTGAAGCTTTTTTTTTTTTTAACTGGAGTTTTGTCCGATCCGCAACCTTGGTTTGCCGTTCCACCAAATTGCACTGATGTTTCTCTGAGGTTTACGTGTGGTTAGAAGGCTCAATCTTTGACCCGCCTCCAGCAGAAGTGCCTTTATTTTCCACTGAGCCTGTAAACAATGACTAAACCAAACGTGGCTCACCTAAAAGTGTTCAAGTTATTTTGGACTTTGAGCAGCTTTGGAGGTTTTCAGTGCACGTTGCACAAGTGTTACTGTCTGAAGCCCATAAACCACTAAACACGCATTTGAAAAAGAACCAAATGACAATTCAAAAGATGTTTTGCTTTGAAACCGTCACTGCTTTTTTTTTTTACATTTTATTTGATCAAATGTACTTAAAATGCAACTATGTGGAATATTTGAAGACATTGATTTTGAATTAAAGTGTTATTGAACAAAATGCTTTTTGTTTGTTATGTTAGTGTCATCCCTTATTTGAATGGAGAGAAAGTAAACTCTACTTATACTTAGAATACATACACTAGCTGACAAAAGTCATGTCGCCCATCCAAGTTTTAGGAACAACAAATAATAACTTGACTTCTAGTTGTTCATTTGGTATCAGAAGTGGCTTATATGAAAGGCAATGCCTGTAGATTACGCTTATGTTACCAAAATAAAATATGATCATGCCTTGATTTTTAATGATTTAATTAGGACAGTAATGTCTGACTTTGCTTAGACAAAAGTCTTGTCACCTAACATAAATAATCTACAGTATAGAATATAAATTCATGATGCAGTGGAAAAATAATTAATATTGTGTATGACTCCCATGAGCTTGGATTAGCAGAGTGGATGGCAACATCAACAGCCTGAGGTATCAAGACATTTGTGCTTCCCGTTACATTACAAACCACAGGAAAGGGCAAATTCTTCAGCAGGATAGCGCTCCTTCTCATACTTCAGCCTC
>CAIGQW010054217.1:298254-319233 GCA_903798125.1 Danio choprae | reverse complement strand
ATATTTAAACCTTAAATGGGAAGATCAACTAAAAATGACATTTTATTTTTTCAATAATTGTTGCATGCACTATCCTTTTGAAACTTGTTATTATACAAGAGCTCTGAAGACTTGTTAAATATTTGCCCTAATGGGTGTAATCCTCAAACACTGACCAAAGATTTCATTTAATGTTTACTCATTTACAAAAGTAAGGTGAAATGTGCATAAGCAAAACTCACTTTTATCACGTGACATCATGCACAAATGTTAAATAAATCTGTGTATTTTTGAAGTAACTTCTGAAATCAGTTCTTAAATATAATCTGAAAAGGGAACAAAAAGTGCTGACATTCACACACAAAAGAGGCCACGGTGAGAAAGCAGCTTTGAGTTACACATCAACAAACACCATCAAATAAAAAGCAAAGAAAGGCAAAACACAAAACACAGATATGCTTCACACATTATAAGTGTGTTTATTTAGAGAGTTAAATGATTCTAAATTATTTTAAACTACATGAAACCTTTGCAAAACACACTGTAATAGCATCTTCGTGTGTTCTGAACGACGTTTAACCAAATTGAGTGTAAAATAAGCATACCTGCAGTATCCCATATGGAAATGTTGTAGGGCCCCCACTGTTTGAGGAAAAACGCCCCTCCGACGGTGCTTATAGTGTCCTTAAACTTCCTCTCAGTGTATCTGTGGAGGAGAGAAGTCTTTCCTACGTTCATATCCCCCAAAATGACGACTTTCACGTCGGGTTTCTTGGTCCTTGTGGCTTGAGGCATGTCTCCAAACACATGCCACTCATGCAGACTCAACTCTCACAGGTAAACTCGCCACATAAACAATTCAGGGGCGACTTTCGGTCCCCGAGTTTCAAACTGCATTGTCTTATTGCCTCCAGCTTGACGTCCTCGGTACAAAGTTTGGCGAAATAAATCCCATTCGTGAGGGCTAAGCTGGAAAATTCGATGCCGACTTTCCCCCTAATAAAGTCAGTAACGACGCTGACTTTCTAACTACAGAAGTTTCAAGTTGGGTTTAACGGTAGAGCTGTTTGATTCGTCAACGAGTCATTCATCCGATTCGAATCTTTTCTGTGAGTTGATCAGAAAGATTCATTCAAGATTCGCACTGAATCCGTGCTTTTTGTGTAATCTAAATGTGAACTTTATTTGTAGGACTTTATTTTAGTAATAGTCATATGATATGAGGGATGGGCTGGGTACTAGAGGGACATTGTCCTGCAGAGTTTTGCTACAAACTCTTTAATCAAACACACCTGAATAAGCTAATCAATGTCTTCAAGATCACTAGAAATCTACAGGTGTGTTCAAATGAATCAATAGATAAACTAATAAATAAACATAAAAACAAACAAATAAATAAATAACCAAATAAATAAAGCATCAACTTCCTTCTCAGGTTAAAAAAGCAAAGCCAAAATTTCTCAAACTCTGGATCCAGTCTGCACTATTGTGATGACACCCCATTTCTGCACCACATAAAATAACTAACTAATAAACCTAATAATAGATTTTATAAACTGTCTTTGGTGAAAATGTTTTTTTAAAGAGTGATTTTATAATAGTTTTTTTTATTATTTTGCCTCATGTTTATTTACATAGACAGGGTTCTCCTATGACTTGATCAGCCACTGTGATCAAATTACAGTATTTTGGCTCTGCATTTCAGCTGGGCCTGCAAATTAGGAATTTGCTATCTTGTTTTATGAAACTGTAGCTGTGCCTTACTCATTTGTTCACTCGTTTCAGCTAATTGTAGTTTTAAAATAAGAATTTATTCATTAGTTCATTTTGTGTTTAAGTAAAACATGGCAATAATAATTGCTGTATTTGAGTTTAAAACCACAAATTATTCAAATGTGCCCCCTGTTGTACAAACTTTTATGAAAGGCTATAATCGTGTGCTGTTTGCATACATGTCAGTAAAGATTTTCAAAATCCTTCATTGATAAATATTAGGTTTGCTGATTAAATGTGTATATTGATAGTCCAACTTTGCATATAATGACACTTCATTGAACATGTACACATCACCTACTATGACTGCTGCTTTGAAACAATAACTACTGTGGAAAGCGCTTTACAAATAAACCTGAATTGAATAATGACACATTTACAATTGCACACGTTTCATCTGAAGACTTTTGACCCCATCGCTATCTATACGGTTCTTTGAAGTGGACTGTTCAAAAGCACCGATTCTCAAATGATTCAGACGTGTCGCTGGACAGTTGCGGGCGGGGTAAATTTAACTTCACCAACAACGTCACAGGAAGTAAACAGTAAGGCGGGGTTACATAAATATTGCTGTTTCAATACCAAAGTCAACATTCTTCGCTACAGCTGAAGTGAAACATGCCTTTATTTCAGTTTATTCCATGTCACTTATGTATGGGATTTGCTTATGTCATCACGCATAAGCGGCAGAGCACAGCGTCAGCGGAAGTGTATTGAACAGAGCGAGGACACTTCTTCTGTCTCTATAACAGATTTATAACCAGAATAAATACTGAACTTTGTTCCTGTTTCTGACTGGACACAGCAGCCAATCTCGGCACAAAGCTCCCTCTCTGTCTCTCTGCCTGCGCGAGCTGTGTTTGTTTACCTGTGAACTTGATGAATCTGCTCAAACGTGCCACCTTCATTTTCTCTGAACAGCCACTAAGTCTGGCAATTGGTAAGATCGGAGTTTATCGTTGATTGGTTTCTGAAACTTTGAATAGGTTGAGGAGGACGGAATGCAATGCATGGACATACATGTTCACTACTCGGCGTGCTAACTGTAACCATTACACTTGCAGCAGTCTTGCTGTATGATAAAGGTAAATGAGAGTGGAAAGTGCCATATGATATACGTACAGTGGGGTTCAAATGCTTCCAGTCTGTTTTAAATAGAATGCTTGAGTTACCCAGCCTGATTTCAAATGTGTCATTCGTGTAAGATTCATCACTCCCTTCAAAACAGACTCGCACTGGATGTTTTGGACCGCACTGTGTTATTTATGTTGTTATTTGACAAACTATCAAGCTTAATTTACAAACAGAGAACACGGAGTAAACGTGTTATTTTGCAAATGTATTCTTTGACACATTCTCAAAGCTTCTCGTCTGCTTTTCACCGCTGAGCCGTGAAGCGCACGACTGTGATGACGTGGTGCACAACATTTCGGTGACGTTCTCACTGTTGTTGGCGCGGTAAACACTGGCGAAGTTCTAAGCAGCTTTGCATAAAACAGCAGCCCTGTTAATCTCGGCGATTCGGCGAGGCCTTTATCGCAATGCGCCCGGGAACCGCGTGAAACGTCGTCCGAACCGGGCCTGCACGTCGACGCCTCGATCGATGCGAAGCCGAGTTTGGGTTCGTGCTCGGCTGCTTCGACCATCATGTTAGTGAATGCAACGCGCGGCTTCCTGTGGTCGGACATGGAGACCCGAGCGCTGCTCAATATCTGGGGCGAGCACGACGTGCAGACGGCGCTGGACGGAAACTTTCGCAACAGCCACGTTTACCGAGACGTCGCGAACCGTTTGTGCGAACTGGGCTTCGATAGGACGCCAGACCAGTGCAGGATACGGGTTAAGAGCTTAAAGAGGCAGTATTTCCAAGCGAAGGAGGGATCCAGGAAAAATGGGCAGTACCACAAGATGTGCAAGTTCTACGACGAGATGGAGAGGATTTTGAGCAATAGATCCTTAGTAGAGAGGCAGGATATCGATAGTGTTGCCATTGGGGGAGATGAGACGATGGACGAAGATGCTGAGAGTACTGAACTATTGCACGAGACTCACATGGATGGCAGTGGTGAATCCTCCTTTATGGAGCATCCAGTCAAAACTGAGTATCCGTCCTGCCCCATTCCGGTGACAGTGGGAGGCATGAGTATGTCAACTTATTCTGATCAGCCAGAAAGCAATGATCTGCCATCTTTGGCCTAATCGCTCTGCTTTCCTTTGTCTGTGTGCATGTTAACATCTGTTTGTTCTTCTCTCGAAAGGTTCATTTCCAGCCAAACAGAGCAGCTTACCGAAGACCAATCCTCCCGCCACCACCTCCAGCAGGCCACGGAGAACCAAGAAGCGCTTCGCCAACATGTCACTGGAGAAGCTGATGGAGAAGTTCCTGGAGCAGAGCATGGAGGCAGAAGACAACTTCTACCGGCTCGAGGAGCAGCGGCTTCAGGCTGAGGATAAGCGCAGGGAGGAGGAACATTCCAGAGAGTTACAGATGCTGCAGATGTTGGGGCAGATTTTTTCTAACATCCGCACACCCTCTCCAGCACCGACAGCCACTCCGCAGCCCTCTTTTATCCCACAGACTAACCTCACCGTACCCCTCGCTCGTCCCTCTTTGGGCAATCGTAACCATCCGCCTGCCTTGATTGACTTTGCCAGTCACAGCCAAGCAGCTGGCCCAGGTCTGCTCATGGAAGAGGGTGATTTTCAATGTTCGTCTAGATTTGACATTTCTTTTTAATTTTGGTATTTGTGAAACGCTCAAAGAGCATCCAGAACGTTACTGCTAAAATAACATGAAATAGACAGTTGACCCAAAAAAAGTAATTTACTTTGATTTGTGTAAGTTGAGTAATATAATTATGAGCCCAGGTTTTCTTTTTTTTATGATTATGGAAGATTTTACCATGCCATCATCAGTTCTGTCATTCTTGAAGTTTGCTTTTGGGTGTGATTTGCTCTGTTAGTGCAGTTCTTAACACCGCCATCTAAACCTTTATATCTCAGTCCACTTCCAAACAAAGACTGGTATAGTCTGACTGAAATGTAATATAGTCTTACATGGACCAAAGACATCTAAACAAAACAAAAACAGGACATGCTGTCACAAAATATGAGCCTAAAAATTGCAGTTCTGTTTTGACGTTTTAAAAGCTCTTCACAAGTTCACCACTGTACACAAGTACAGCGAGTCCAGGGACGCATGCTGTTCTGTTGCCAAAAATACACAAGAAGTGTTATTATTTTTTGGATTTTAAAATATGAATGCCAAAGTGAACCAGGAACAAATGTAGCATTTTCCTTTGGTTTAGGCCAAGTGAACCATTAAAACAAAACAAAACAAAAAAAATGAACACACTCTTTTTCACACAGTTTTAAAGCTCTTAATATTTTTAAGCTTTTGACATAAACATTTTAAATCAGACCAGGTTTTGTTTTCTTCGCTGTAGGTTCAGAAACATGAAATTGATCTGTATGGAGCACTGTTAAGTCTTCTACAGCTTTAAATGAAACTGATATTTCACTCCTTATTTACGTTTAATCTCCCGCTAGCCTCAAGCTTTGAAATATTTGCGTTCACATTCTGAATTAAAAAATGGCAGTATATTTGATGTCATTGGCTTTTATTAGTGGTGCAGTGCTTCTTAAGGTGTAACTGGACAGGATGCATTGAAAATACAAAGTAGATTGAATGGATAAAATAGAAAATAAGAGTTATAAAGTGAGATTTTCAGAGAATAAGTCTCAAGCTCAAATGGCTTTAGAAGATACAGATTTATTATGTTCATATAATCATATATATATATATATATATATATATATATATATATATATATATATAATCAATCTTATGTTTTGAAGCCTGTTAGAGATGACAACTGAACTGTTGTTGGAGGGAAAAGATTTTTCCTTGTTTTTTTTATACACTATGGTATTTACACAACAGCACAAGATTTGGAAAAAAAGCCAGAATTTTCATTTTGGGTGACAAAGTAATGAACGTATGCAAATAAATTGTCATTGAGTCACCTAGTGCAGACCCAGTGCATGGAACTGAGATATGACGTGGTTTGTGAACACACTAATGATAGTGTGTTTTTCTCTCAGTCATAGAGCGCTCTTTTTCCCTGGGCACTTCGGGAATGGATAACGTCATTCCTCTCGTAAGAAACACAATTCCTCCGCTGACATCCAAAAAGCACAAGGGTCAGGATGGACGCATTGGGATCATTGGAGGATGTCAAGAGTAAGTATACTTGAACTACTTGATATGAAGCTGCTGTGTTCTTCAATGGGTGACTGAAACTGGGTTAATTAACAGTAAAGTTACCAATAGATGATAGTTACATGCAAGTATTAACCTATTATAAGGTCTGATCAAGAAATAGACCACTATGGCCATTTTTGGTTTTTTTTGTTTTCAAATTGATCTTTTTTATGAGTGTCACGGTGGCGCAGTGAGTAGCACGATCGCCTCACAGCAAGAAGGTTGCTAGTTCGAGCCCCGGCTGGGTCAGTTGGCATTTCTCTGTGGAGTTTGCATGTTCTCCCCGTGTTCGCGTGGGTTTCCTCTGGGTGCTCCGGTTTCCCCCACAGTCCAAAGACATACTCTATAAGTGAATTGAATAAGCTAAATTGGCCATAGTGTATGTGTGTGAATGGGTGTTTCCCAGTGATGGGTTGAGGCTGGAATGGCATATGCTGGATAAGTTGGCGGTTCATTCCGCTGTGGCGGCCCCTGATTAATAAAGGGACTAAGCCGAAAAGAAAATGAATGAATAAATCCTTTTTTATTAGCTTTTTTTTTCTGAAGCTTTTATAATTTCTAGAGCTTCCATTTAACTCCATTTCGATTTCAGCCACATGTCCTCAAGATGTGGTCTGCCACAGATATTTTTTTACAAGGTGTTATATGTTGTGATGCGAGTGTTATAGCACTTAGTAGGCTGTTTTCTTCTATTTATTTCCCTTTTGTCAATTTGATTGCTGAAACTTCCATCTTGTTCTTGGCAGGTACACAGGAGCACCTTTCTTTGCAGCTATTTCTGCTTTAAAAGTAGTAAGTATTATGCTCAGATTTTGCTAAATGTTTGCCTTTCTCACTGGGCCCTTAGTTAGATACACCTGTGCGACAGCTCATTAACATCAGCCATTCACATGGCAGCAACGCTCAATTGCATCTAGGAATGTAGATGTTTACAAGACAACCTGCTGAACATCAAAACGAACAATCAGAATGGGGTAGAAAGGTGATTTAATGCCACATGCATGGTTCAAGTGACCCAATTTAACCCCCATCCCATGTTTCCCAGATTGGATATTGCCAATGTATGTGTGATGCGTTTTGGGGTTTTTACAGCCCTGATTATCATTCACCAACAGGTTTTGTGAAATTGATGACAAAAGCCTGAAATCAGAGGCAAACCAGTGCTTGTTCACGCAGTGTAAATTATCAAAGATGCAATCAGAGAGAATTGCTGGCATGTTGTAAACGGCAGAAAAATATTTGACATGCTAAGTATGTGGACCTGTCGGCGATTCAAAATCATGCTGTGTAAAATGAGTTCTGACTAAAAAAACGCATTGGCAAGGTAGCGTAGAGTTCAGGGAGGACCTATAAGACCACAACATCAGAATAAATAAGCTTTACAATAACATTAAACAGAAACGTTTGCCGCAGCACATTGCATAATTATGCATTTATCGCCACTCTCAAATCTGATCTTATCTATACTTTACTTCAGCATGGGGAGAAAAAAATCTCATAGATTCTGAAATATTCAGATTGGTTTTATGCATTCATGTGTGAAAATAAATCTGTTATGAATCAGATACTTGCATAGACTGGATATTTTAATGCAATCGCGTGGCAACTCATAACTTTGATTTAGTGGCTAATTCCTATTAAATTGTACGATCTCATTCATAAATTTGAGTACAATTTGCTCATCCCCCAATGAGTTATTGGGTTAGGGGTTGGGCTTTGGATGAGGTACGACTCCTTTTAAAAATCGTACGTTTTCATATAAATGAAATCATTTGAATTTGTAAAAATTAACCACTTTTCTGGCAATGTGTAAAATGGTTATGTTCGCTTGTGAGATTGGGCTGGATATTCACTTGTCAATGGTAGTGGATGACGGCAAATCGGACATCTCAGAACAGAGTCCTGCATGAGGCCTAAACCTAAAATATCAAATACAAGGGCAAAAATCATTTATCATTAGCTTAAAAATATTTTCAATCTTGTAGCACAAGTTAATGTATTTAAGCCTGTTAACAAGAGAGAGAGAGAGTAACAATATAAAATGATTCCATGCCGTGTAACAATATAAAACTATTTCATACATCACGTGAACAAACTATTTTAGTCATATTCATAGCATAAATCACACCACATGGACATGAAAAATGCTAAATGCTTACTGGTCAGATAGAAAGAGAAATAATATGAGGCTTAAGGATGCTATGTTCATGGAGAAAAGCCAAAAACTTTTATTAAACCCTGTGAAATTAAATCCAGAAATAGAGTACTTTTTATTACCGCAGCTGTCAGTTAACAAACGCTCCATTATTCTGGGTCAGTATGTTTTTGCTATGTGTAGTATAAATGCAGATATGATTTATATGCATTATAATTTAAGTGATTTAATGAGACTGCACCATAGAGGCTGGTTTGATTGTTTCAGAAACTTTCGATCTGCTGGGGTTTATTTTCACAGAATTTGTATGGTAGACAACATGTAAGCATAGATCCACCCTACTTCTGTCAATGGTTCTGGCTGCTGCTGCTGCTGCTGGTGGTGTAATAGGGTGAAGGATTTGTACCACTTTTGCCACTCCTGTACTTATTTATCACTGATTAAACAACACCACAGCCTACTTTTGTCTCTGATCATCTCCTTCTCTTAATGACTAGATTGTATCTAATGTTATAAATGAATGAAAGAATTTCATACAACTTGTACTACACATATGTAATAATGATGTAAGCCTGGGGCTTTATAACCAAAGAGCTCCACATAATTAGATATGTTATTTACAGAGTGGGTGAAAAGTAACTAGACATTAAAAATTGATAATACAGTATAATCAAAGGTCCAATTATATAAATAGATATCTAATCAGAGGTCCAAACAACAATCACCTGATCCTTCCTTACATAAACAATGATTATTGTGTCTCACCTCATGTTTGGAGGCATGGCACACTTGGTTTTCTTGAAACATTGCAGTGTGTGCTTTAAGGGGAGAGCAGTCAACCAAAGACATTGCTTTGCTGAGCATGAACAATGGCTGTTTAACTGCTCGTCTGACAATAAAAAAAAGGTCTTTTTTTCAATACTGTCAGTTATCTGATAAGCACATAATGCTAAACTATCAGTTGATAACACCTTCGCTGCGTCTGAAATCACCTACTACTTGAGAAGGTACTGCATTTGAAATTGAATTTACTACACGACCATTACAAAAGTGCGTTCTATATAGTATGAATGTTAGTATGAATGGAACTCTGATATACTATATCCACCATTTGTCATTATCAGGTGACCCGTGTCAGTTGCATCACTTCACTCCCATTCGTTGAATTCTCTTGCATTGCATCATGGCATAGCGTAGTGTCCATTGGATGTGCGCTTCAGAATCTCGCCAGAAGTAGTAGGTCATCTGGGTACTTCTCGCCTACTGTTTTTCGAATACTATGGATTCGGACATACTACTCGATTCGCATACTGTTTTTAGCATCCTATTTAGTATGGACAGTGTTGGGTAAGTTACTTTTAAAAAGTAATCGATTACAAATTACTGATTGCTACTCAATTTTAATCTGATTACATTACTAATTACTTTATGTAAAAAATAATCAGATTACTAATTACTTTACTTTGAAGTTACTTTTAAAATATACCTATACAAATACAAAATATAACGCAGCTCTTTTGGTAATTTAATATTAATTGAAAAACATTACAATGGGTTGATTACAGCAGCTTGATATATTCAAAAGAGCTAAAGAAATAGTTCGCCCAAAACTTAAAATTCTCTCATTATTCACTTGTTCCAAACAGTTTGTCTTTTTTTTTTTTTTTTTTTTAACACAAAAGAAGACATGAAGAAAACTGGATACCTGTAAACACTGACATCCATAGTATGAAAAAGCACTGCAGTGTTTGGGTGTTCTGTGTTTGTCTGAGGTAATTAGTCTACCGAAATGTTTATATTCCTTACAAAGTATGAAACTGATCGGTCTGTTCTTGTCATGTGACACGCGGTTTTCAACTAGTGCACCTGGGAAATGTGCATGCAATATGCGCTCCCAATATGCGCACACGTGCAAAAGATGCGATATGTGAACAGCCCCATAAGCAGCTACGCTTCTCTTCACATTCAGAAGATACCTTCACTCCCGATCCTGCACAAAAATCCAATTTAGCCTGTTTAGGCTGAGTTGGGCCGCTGTGTTTTTGGGCGACGAGTATTGTCTTGGAAAGGCTTTCTGTTCAAACGCTTGAACAAGTTGCTGGTCGAGATAAAAGCAGTCGAAAGTTCTTTAGAGACTGGACATAGACTGCATTTCACAGCAATATTTTTGTTTTTACACTCAATGAAATCAAAGTAATGTCTGTACTTCCACTTGAAGCAGCCGCTCTCACAGCCGCTATTTCAGCTGGCCTTCTTCAGTAATTTAAATGTGCATGCTTATTAAGTATGAGTATGGAAGTATGCAATTTCATGAATTCACCTTCTGCTCCTTGTATCTGTTTTCCAGGGAGCTGATCTCTCTCATGTCTTCTGCACCAAAGATGCAGCTCCAGTCATCAAGTCCTACAGTCCTGAACTCATCGTCCATCCAGTGCTGTGAGCAGAAACTTTGATTTACAAGTTGATTTTATTATAAAATCACAGGTGGACAACAGACCAGAGGTTTTGAGAAGTCATTTTTCATGGATCTCCTCGATTGCACTAGCTGAAACCAAATTTGTCAAGAGTGATATGATGAGTGAGTGTGATGGTGTTTAGTGTTGTTTCTCTCCTGGCTTTATGTACCTGCAGAGACAGTCCCAATGCTGTGGAGGAGATCGAGAAATGGTTGCCCAGGCTTCACAGTGTGGTTGTGGGACCAGGTTTGGGAAGGGAGGACATGCTTCTGAAGAATGCTAAGGCAAGAGAGAGAAACATCACTTCTGTGTAATAATTGGTACAGTAGTGGGTACTAAATATGCAGTGGTAAAGGCACCGATAACCACTGAATTCCTATTTGCCAGCCACAAATTTAGACGTAGTTGCACTTTTGATCTAAAATTTTCGAAAATCTTTGTAATTTCAAAGATAGTGTTGGTAATATATATAAATCAGTGGTCTTAAACTCAATTCCTGAAAGGCCACAGCTCTGCATAGTTTAGCTCCAACCACCTCCAACTCACACCTGCTTAATGGTCTATAGTAGTCTTGAACACCTTGATTATTTGGATAACAGCTGTTGATCAGCTGTGTTTGATTAGGGTTGGAGCAAAACTGTGCAGAGCTGCGGCCCTCCAGGAATCCAGTTTGAGACCTATGATGTAAATGAACAATATTTACTCTTTCTCTGTGTTTGACCAGTGATTTGAATGGTTCTTTGTTAGTAAACAGCTGCCAGGCATTAGCGAAAACTACTTTTGCTTTAGCATTTTTGTATTTCTTCCCATAGACAGTCAGATGAGGTTTGTATAGACAAGGTTGATAAAATGGAGAAAATATAAATGCATATAAAGTTGCTATAGAGGTTTGTAATGTTATCGTGATAACAGTTATTGTAAAGTTAGATTCATCATTGAAAATTGTATGATTTTTTGACTGCTCTCTAAAAATTATAGTAGAAACACTATGGCAACAGTCTATATCATTATTATAATTATTATTTAATAATTCATGTTAACTTATCTGCGGTTCATTCTGCTGTGGCAACCCCAGATTAATAAAGGGACTAAGCCGAAAAGACAATGAATGAATATTAACTTATTTCTCTTTTTTTAGGAGATTATTGAGAGGTCAAAACTCAGAGGAATACCAGTAATCATTGATGCTGTAAGTATTGTTTTTACTGAAACCATACTGAGCTTGTTGGCAAAAGTGAAGTTAACAGATTTTGTGTCCTTGATCTAATAAGGAAATCTATAAGCTTATCTATAGGATATCTATAAGCTAGGATATCTTTAAGGATATCTATAAGCTAGTGTGCTCCTAAACCGTTGACAAAATTGCATTTAGAAGATCCTTGCAGTTTGTCACAGCTACAATTTGTTGACATCACCTTATACTTCAGTTTTTCATCAAATCTTCTGACCAGTCAAATGCTCTCTAGTATCTGACATATCCCGCCCCCTTCAAGGCGCTTTTCATTTGATGTGCTTTAGCTCAACCACCCTGTCAGTGTTCGTCCGCGTCATCATTTGTTATTGTCACGTGCTTTCTTTGTCTTTCTCCCACCACCGTCAATGTTAATCTGTTTCACCTGTGTTCATCCCTTGTGTCTCTTTAGCTTAATCATTCCTTCATCTATTTATACCCTTTCGTCTGTGTCCTTCGTTGTCCGGTATTTTGATTCATGTGGTTTTGTTCCTGTGTCGTCCTGTCTCCCCACATCCAGTATCTGTTCCCCGTAAGTGTTCAATAAACCCGTTTTGTAATGTTTCTCATTCTCTGTCTCGTTATGTCACCATCTGCAACCATGGTGTTACACACCCTCTGGCAGAGCTGTTATTTAAAAAAAATAAAGAAATGTTATTGGTTATTTTTAAAAGCGGTTGTCTCGCCCTGTATTCATTTTTCAGTTGAAATTGTCAAAGATTGAACAAAAAAAATATTTAATAAAATGGAAATTAATAATCCTCTTTACAAGCTTGTGTTCGTGTTTCTTTACAGGATGGACTTTGGTTAGTGGCAAAAGAGCCATCAGTCATTCAAGGCTATCAGAGAGGCATCCTCACACCCAACTTCATGGAGTTCACTCGTCTCTATGAGGCCATGGTGAGAATTTTGGATGTGCTAATTACCTTTCTGCAGCTCTGCATGTTTTAGCATATTTAACAGAGCAGAGATGCATCTGTAAAAATTGAGAATATATGAATTTGAACACGTGACTGTCCGAACATGGTCTAAGTGTGCTGAATTTTGCACTCAACCACAACTACAAAGGCACAGTGTGATTAACTTAGTATCAAGTGTATCGCTTCGGTGGTTATAATGTGAGTTTTGTGACACTGAAAAACAACAAGAGTCATTGTTACAGTATTAAGTGCAGTAATCAACAGCAGCGATAGAAACCAGATCCATGAAGCTTAGCAGAACCTGGTAGCTATTTTCAGTGGCAAAAAGCAGAAGTGAAGAGCCAGAAATCTTTACACAAGAATTGCACTAAGTTCTTTAAGTAGGTCACTCAAAACAAAAGATTGTTTGCTGTTACAAAATAAAAAATGAATGAAATGAAAAGTAAAATGAAAATTATTATACGACTAAAACGTGTGTTAAAGACTGCAGAAAGTATGTGTTTTATTTAATAGATTAGAAAATGCTCTAAAATTACAAAAACATTTTTAAAATTGCAGCTTCCTTTGCTATTGGTTTTGATCAAAATAATGGAATGGTTAACAGAATAAAACGTTTTTATTCAGAATTAGTTTTTTTTTATTAACTCCTTAGAAATATATATATATATATATATATATATAAATAATATTACATTACATTTTTATATATTAAAAAAACTTTACAGTTAAGCAATTCCAATGTTATGGATGTGACATTTGCAATAAAAATTTGAAACGTAAATTCACAGAGAATGTATACTGTATGTTAACAGTATATTGAAACATCTGTTTATATTTTTTGAAACAACTAATCACAGAGTTAAGGGATCAAAAAAGCATCATATTTTATATGAGAGAAAAAAAAAACATGCGTTTTGGATATGACCGAAAAAGTACGCAAGTTTATATTATACAGAATATTTTGTAGAAAGACGAGATACTAATCATAAGGATAAGAGTTGCCTCTTTGTAGAACCAGAATTTCCTATTTTATTTGATTTTGCATTTTATGAAGAAAAAGCTTAGTTATGGATGTGACAGATGAGAAATTGACACTTGTGAGACTTTGGTAAATCAAATAAAATCTTTTAAAAACATTGACAGATACATTTGAGTATTTTTGCATTGCTGTAAAATGCAAGCCTACACGAACAACTTAGAAAGGGTTTCGCTATTTTGGCAAGGTTGACAATTGCATTGAATTGCTCAGACACCTAATACATGGATCAAAGATGAGATCACTTTTTTGTGTTGAAGTACATACACTAAAAATACAGATGCACAAAAAATGCTTTCTATAAACAGAAATCACTATCTACATTAATGTTTTAAATATCTCTGATAAAGAAAATATCAAAATATGGATGAAATAATCTCCCATCATCATTCAGTGCAGCAGATGCAGTGTTCAGTTTCTTATTCTGACATGTATTTGTAGAATATATATACATTGTAAGTTAATGTATGAAATACAAAAAGCTGGCTTGCACTATTATACAGTGTACATGATATTTATTTTTTTCCCCAGCATCATGAGCCTCTAGACAGCAGCGACCACAAGAGAAGTGCTCAGCAGCTGAGCATCGCCCTGGGTCACCTGACCCTGGTTTTGAAGGGGGAGGAGGATATTATTACAGATGGAAAGAACAGTTAGTGATGTTCTGAAATCAATCAAACCTCATACAGCTCCAGTGTGCTCTTGTCTTTCTCTAATGTCCTGCTTTTTTCAGTTCTGACCTGTAGTCAGGAGGGCAGTGGACGGCGTTGTGGAGGACAGGGAGACCTGCTGTCCGGGTCTCTAGGAGCCTTCGCTCACTGGGCCTTCAGCTCACCTTCAGATGCAACTAAAGGGTAAAAATAACAACACCAAAAAAGCTATATCGGTTCGGACAGAAATTGTTGCAATGTAGTTAAGAGATTCTGCATTCACTTTGAACAAACTCCAGCTTTAACCTTTCATTCTGCTTCGATGGATTTGTAATATTTTCAGCATTAAATAAAAAGGCATTGGCAGATCATTCAATTTAGAATTCAGTTTTTGGCCTCTAACGATTATGAAAAAATATTAATACAGACAAACCGATTATTGCGTCATACAGGATTGCAAGGCTTCTTGAAAGTACTTGATTTTCAGACATGTGGATTCAAGGCCTGAAAGTATTTAAAAACAAACACAGGTTCTTGAAAGTGCTTGAATTCATATTAATTTATGGTTATTTCAACAAATTGTACTGTGCTGCTGTCAAAAACACTATGAAAAAAGACATTCTTAATGTATAAATCTTCTATTTAAATCTTGTGCAAGAACTGACAAATAATGCAGATTTTAACCGTATTTCAGAAACTGCACTTGATAATCACCAGCATTGAATTCAACACATTTTATTCAAGTTCTTTGAACATTATTATAATTTTTTTTTTGAAAATGACACATTTAAAACATCATCCTCATCATCATCACTGACATTTTAATGTAAATATTAAGTGTAGGAGAATTGTTAAGTACAGTAATGACTTTCATGATGTTACATCTGCTGGCAGTCTGAATTACAGGTGTTGATTTGAAATTAATGGTGGTTTAAAAAGTCCTTGAATCTGCTGTTTATGAAAGAGTGGGAACCCTGGTCATATTCATTCCTGCCTTTTTTAAGCAGTCTGTATTCGTTCCTCCGCAAAACTCAGTTTCACATGTAAATCAGTAAAATTGTGTAATGTGTGAGTTTTTGCAACATAGAATGTACGTCATATACTCTCATTTGTTATGTAATAAAGGAACAAAGAGTTGAGGGAAAAAAGGCATGTGAAAGTGAAAGCATAAATTAAAGCTGTATGCCTCTTAAAGTGACGACAATATTTTCCTGCTGTTGACTGTTTATTATTAATAATAATAATAATAATAATAATAATAATCTAACAACAAAGACACGGACAATTAGTTTTTTTGTTTACTTTGTTCCATTGTGCTTCGGCATTGAGAATTGTGAAATTTCGTGATTTTTGAAATGTAGAAGTGCAATCGCAATCTTGGTTAAAGGGGGAAAAAAACTTTGTGATTACAGTTTTGACCAAATAAGATTGATTATGATTTTGCCCTAATATTTGTACAGTCTGAAGTAAGAATTAACATCTATAATAAAAATAACAAAAACAAACAAAAATGTGCACAATTATATTAAGTAAAGCTTGTGTACATTATTTTATGTGTGGATTATAGTAGTAACATCAGGCTCTCACAATACAGTTTTCAGTAAATTTAGACAATTTAGAAATGAACAAGTGCTCTTTTTTCTTATTTCCCCAATGTTCCACATTTCTTTATAAAATAAAACTATATTTTGTCTACAAATAACAAAACTATATTGCAATTTTAAACCAAAATTCCAGATCAAATTAAAAAAAATAATAATAATAATAATAATACAAATAAAATAGCTTTTATTTAAACAAACAAAGAATTTGTCTGTTTTATTATCTTGGATATTTTTAAGAAGCATCCACATTTACAGTGTCCCCTGTTAAAAAAACGTCACCATGAGATCTTCACTTCAGTACTTACTAGAGTTAAATTGATGACGGTAAACATGAAGTCATCAAAATGGCTCCTACTGTGCAAAACATGTATCGTGATTCCTTTAACATCCCAACCTCCCATTTGAATTGTCACATACACTCACCAGCCACTTTATTAGGTACACCTTACTAGTACCGGGTTAATTGCCTTTAGAACTGCCTTAATGTGGCACCAAGTGTGGTCTTCTGCTGCTGTAGCCCATCCGCCTCAAGGTTCAAAGTGTTGTGCTTTCAGAGATGCTCTTCTGCATACCTCGGTTGTAACGAGTGGTTATTTAGAGTTACTGTTGCCTTTCTATCAGCTGGAACCAGTCTGGCCATTCTCCTCTGACCTCTAGCATCAACAAGGCATTTGCGCCCACAGAACTGCCACTCACTAGATATTTTCTTTTTTTCAGACCATTCTCTATAAACCCTAGAGATGGTTGTGCGTGAAAATCCCAGTAGATCAGCAGTTTCTGAAATACTCAGACCAGTCCGTCTGGCACCAGCAACCATGCCACGTTCAAAGTCACTTAAATCACCTTTCTTCCCCATTCTGATGCTCGGTTTGAAATGCAGCAGATCATCTTGACCATGTCTACAATCCCAAATGCATTGGGTTGCTGCCATATGATTGGCTGATTAGAAATTTGCGTTAACGAGCAGTTGGACAGGTGTACCTAATAAAGTGGCCGGTGAGTGTATTTGAATTGATTTTCAACCAGCTCAAGATGAAACATTACATCCCTAGAACCAGCATAAGAAAATAAGTGTTTTTGAACCAAACCCCTCCCCACAACCTGTCTTTAATAGTAAATATCTCTGTTTTCCAGCATGAATCCCTCTCTGGTAGCTGCATTCGGTGCTACGTCTCTGACAAGGCAATGTAATCGCCAGGCCTTCCACAAACACGGCAGATCAACCACCACCTCCGACATGATCCAGGAGATCAACAGCGCTTTCAAGAAGCTCTTCGAAAGCTAAACTACATCTGTGTGTGTGTGTGTGTGTGTGTGTGTGTGTGTGTGTGTGTGTGTGTTCATTCTTCTTTCCAAGTCATCATAAAGACTAAAAGTCTGCATCTCGATGCTACTCGTATATAATAAACTTGACGTACATTGTTGAGCATCTTTTTTGTTCCTTTCCTTTTTTATTTTCAAGTGCCTCTTGTAGTTCTGCAATACAGTATCGAGAACTTGTCCACTTTCATGTCTGTGTGGTGGCTTTCTGTCAAATCATCCACCGTTTAGTTAATTTTGTTTTTTATGTATGTCTGTAGATGTGCGTTACGTTTGCGAGTGTCTAGATTTGTATATGACAACCCAATACAGATGGTTTTAACACTGTCCCTTTCTAAATGAATTGCCGTCTCACTACAAGCTGCAGTTTTATTTATTGGGTTGCTTGAAAATTTTCACTTTCAAGCATTCAAAATCTAGCTTTAAAGTGTATGTTCTCCTTACATTAAGCTGTTTAACATATTTTTTTCTGTCAATAACTCACTCTTTAGTATGCAGCAGCAAAGTTTGAGTAATTGAAAGTGACTGTCACTTTTAGATATAGTTTGTTATTCTGCGTATTAAACTAACAAGAAAGTTTTACTTACAATGTTTCTTTTTTTGTATTATTCCCTCTGTGAAAATGGCTGGAGTGGATGTTGGTTGGCAAAGTTGATTTCTTTTTAATCAAATGGTGAAAAAAGAATCATATAGAGGCACTGCATTTTAATGGACATCCATCCGCACTGGCAATACTGGTAGAATTATATGGTTTACAATGTCCTTGTTCCGGTGGAATTACAAAGTAATACGCTTATTAGTGATACATTCAGATTTTGTAAAGTCTTAAAATGTCTTACATTAAAAAAAAACATTTTAGGCCTTAAGAAGTCTTAAATTCACTGAAATATTGTCTTTTTAAACAGGTTTTTTTTTCTTTTTCTAAAGAACATTTATGTTGAAAAATGTGTATGCATACAACTAGGGTTTGCTTATTTTGACACATTGTTTGAAATGTGTGGCTAAGAAATATCTAATTTGATTAGTTTTTTTTTTTTTTGTTTTGATTTTTGATGAGGCAAGTAAAAATATTTTCCACTGGACCAAAAAGTCTTTAGCATTTAGTCCTGTATAAGTCTGAAATTTCATTCATAACAGTCTTAAATTTGACCTGCAGAAACCCACTAATGCGGTGTGACAAAAGGAAGAGGTGCCACATAATTGGGTTCAAATATACTAATTAAAAAAAACTGATGAGTAATCTATTGATTATAAAATAATGAATACAAAAATGCTAAGATTAATATAATAAAAATGTATTGGAAATAAGCATCAGAAGAAACTAATACATTGACAGTTTAACAATTATAAATGCAACGATTACAAAGTATAAATGATCAAATAAGACTTATCTAAACACTAAATAGCGTTCAAATATAAATAATACAATTGATTAAAATAAACAATACAATTACAAGTATTTAAAATTAAAAATATATAGAAAAGGTCAATCAAAATGTACATAAACGGGATATTAGTTAAATAAAAAAATTCTAATAAAATTATTAGGAAATAAATTTAGTGCTAAGATAGTGTCCAACACCAGATAAAGTGATTTTAAATATAACACATCAAAGGCAGATTTTTGCCATTGCGCGCGTGATCTTCCGCGCGCCACATTAATATTGCACTGCGCATGCGTGACCCCATCCTCCTGTTACTGAACTGCTCCGTTTCAGGTTTTGTGCTACGTTTGTTTTCTAGCGGGCATGCGCAACCTCAGCATTGAGCCTAAAAGAAATCCGTTCCTGGTCTTGAGGTTGCTTTCAGATGACGCCATTGATGATGCGCAAAATTCAGACGTAGGGCAGGAAGTGATTCTTTTACGTAGGAGTCGCTATCAGAACATCAAAATGTTTCTGTTTTATGTTGTTTATAATTGTTGCCAAAATAAGAAATGCCGAACAGCTTTTATAGAATTCCAAAAGTTTTTCCTCATAAAGGGAGAAAAAACATTTTTACAGTTGATTTGAATATTTTATCACAAATAGTGTCAGAGTTTAATTCATTTAGGTGTTTACAGTGTATTCGACTTAATAAAAATATGAATTAATTACTGTATATAAAATTAACAAAGGCATAACTGTAAAAAGCAAAGCTTGTGCGTCATACAGAAGAATATTTAGACCGTTTTAGAGTTGATTTGAATATTTGATCACAAATGGTGTCAGAGTTTAATTGACTTTTACCATTTTTACATTAAACGTTATTTAAAAATTATTATAAAATAAATAAAGTGCTAATTTCAAAAACAGAGTCTTGTGCAATAACCAGGGTGTGTTTCTGAACATTTTGGTCCTGGTTTTATTGTATAATTTCATATGGTTGAATTGTTTAATTTATTCGTATACTTCTTTTTTCTTTTTCTTTTTTTTTTAAAATAAATTAAGCCTTGTGCAACATAAAGGGCACATATTTATGTCTATCTGACATATTTTTGGCTCAAACTATAACAGGAGCAAAGAATTTAATTGGTTTGGAACCGAATGTCTAATGAATGTCAAACGTCAAACTAACTTTACCGTGGTCACTCACCGATGAGAGGCAGCCAGTGCACGCTTTGACAGGGTGCTACACGGGGCTCTGGGGACCCTCAGGGAAACACGGGAGGCCAGTAGTGGGACCTGCTGCCACTTATATTCTATTTTAAACTACAGTTTTAAACTGTTTATAGTTTACTGTAGTGTAAAATAAAAAATATGGTAACTGTATGTCTGTTTGTTGGAATGTTGTGTTTGTGATGTTGTGTTTGTGAATGTGATGTTTTATTTAGTTTTTTTTTAGCAGGGCTATTGAACAAAGAAGACTTATTTTAACTGCGGTCAAGCCAACTACCCACACAACAACACGGTCAAGACCACCGCGATTTATTATCAGCTGGCAGATTATGATGGCTTTTTTGTTTTCTTTCTATACGTACGTTTATCCTTCAGATCGTTGTTTTCAAATGATTTTGCAGGTCAAACTAAATAAAATCTACTCTTTCTAAACACCTGAATTGTGTTTTATTTGTCCTAGTCGTCCTGTGATCATTTTAATTCTTTTCAAAATATTTCCAGAGGTGGCTTGACGGAGAGAAGACATTTAAAAACTCATTTCTTTTCTTTGGTGACAGTGCATAATGTTTTTTTTTTTACTTGTTTCGTAAGATATTCAGCTTAAAGTGCAATTTAAATGCTTAACTAGTTTAATTAAGCAAGTCATTGGACAACAGTGATTTGTTCTGTAGCCAATCGGTAAAAGGAAAAAAAAATCTTAAGGGGGCTAATAATGTTGACCCATTGGTCAAAAAACTGCTTTTATTCCAGCCAAACTAAAAGAAAGACTTTCCCCAGCTAGAATGAAAAATATATTGGGAAATACTGTGAAAATGTCCTTGGTCTGTTAAACAGCACTTAAGAAATATTTGAAAAAGAATACAAATTTCACAGGAGGGGGTTAATAACAATATGACTTTAACTGTACATAGTGAGTGTGTGTGTGTGTGTGTGTGTGTGTGTGTGTGTGTGTGTGTGTGTGTGTGTGTGTGTGTGTGTGTGTGTGTGTGTGTGT
>CAIGQW010054217.1:267700-298244 GCA_903798125.1 Danio choprae | reverse complement strand
TGTGTGTGTGTGTGTGTGTGTGTGTGTGTGTGTGTGTGTGTGTGTGTTGGGGACATGCGGATGATCAGCTTGCACTCCGTTATGGTTAAGACTGTGAACTGCGGCTCTTGCTCAACTGCAATCCAAACTCCACATGAACATCCTGATGGGACTATTGCGGGCGCACACATTACATTATACATCGCTGCTGAAAGTTTATATTGTGCAGCCATAATTGCTGGTCTGAATTAGGTTATGAAGAATGATGAAAATATATCAAGAGTTCAATTGCAAAAGTAGATGAGTCAGTTTTTAGTGATTTTCTAATCTCGTGCTTTTATGCTGAGAATTGAAGAGTACCATAACGTGAGAAAAAACAAAACATGGTTTATGGTCATTTCTAAAACTGACGTTTTATGAGTAATAAAATGAAACCTTCAGAAAGAACAGCACGTAAATAACACAAATAAAACCTTAAATGCAATGAACTAAATATGCAATAACCTATATACATCATAAAATGGGAGTTTTTTTTGTAAAATAGGACTATATTTATCAATCTATTCCAATGTGTGTGACCAGAGCACTCTTCTTCTTATTCTTTTATTGAAACTTAATTGAACTTTTATTTAGAAAAGAAGAAATGTACAATATAAATCAGGAAGTAATCTAGAGACTGGAATACAAGTACATACAATTACAAAGTGATAAGACCAATAAGTAACACATAAGAAATAGAAAAGAAAAGAAAGGGGAAGTACAAAATCAAATAAAAAACACAGAAAGCACCAAGGATTAACTTACTGGAAGTGTGATATTTTAATAAGTTTCTATTCACTTGCAGAATTTTTTGTTGTTAGATAAACTATAGCTTTAAGCAAGGAATCGATTTCAATTAAGAAATGAGCAAACGAGGGAGAGGATTTAAGACATTTTTGTTTGTGGATAAAGAATTTCGCATTGATTGATATGGGAGAAGCCATGTTCTTTTCCAATCAATATCTTGTATTAAGGCTGACCAATATTATTTCCCTCTTGGAGCAATTTGATTTTTTTGTTGGAAAATTCGAGAAATAGGTTTGTTGTTCCATTTCTTATCATATATACTAATTCCTTCTAATAATAAGGAGGGTTCTATGGTTATTTTATTTATATATGAAATATGACCAGATCACTCTTCTTCCTGCCCTCCATCTGAATTTCGCGGATCACCAGATCCACGTGATTGCAAACAACCTATTGTGGCGAGTCCATATCTGAAAATATCCGTTTCTGGTTTTGTCTAGGTTCAGTCTGAATCTCAAAAGATCCGTTTCGTGTTCTGTGGTACGTTTCGTTTGTAGTAGGCATGCGCGACTTAAGTACGGAGTCTCAAGTGATCCATTTCAGGTTTTGGTTGACGGCTATAGCGTACATGCGTACTACCTCCAATCCTAAATCATACACGGTCCATTTTGTGTTTTGAGAGATGCTCCAGTGAAGTTTGATTCCTCCTTCAGCGCGCAACTGTGCTGTGTTTTGTGAGGTGAGCACGCTGTGCGTCTCGTCTCGCCTCCCCCTTGGAACGCGCTTTGTTTGGGCGGATAGACATCGCGCAGTCCACCATTTTTTTTGTGAAGATTTCTGCTTCCACGCATTTCCAAAACGCGAGTGTTCGTGTCGTGCAGTGATGTCTGTGGGACTGGAGTCTGGGTTTTCTAGCGAGGAGGTGCTGAATATTCGCTTCCCTCTCCACCGCGCGTGCAGGGATGGAGACGTGGGCGCGCTCTGCTCGCTCCTGCAGCGCGGCTCCGATCAGCTCTCGGTCGAGGACTCTTTCTACGGCTGGACGCCTCTACACTGGGCTGCACACTTCGGCAAGGTAACGTTACATACTTAAATCAGTTCGCAGCACACGCATGAATGATTTGTTAGAGAGAGGCACTGTGCGTCAATTACACCCATTATTAAACATGTTTGTTATGCTCTTTACTACAATGCATCTGTCATTGTGTTCATGCATGTGGAGTTGTTCGTGGATGACACTCAAACCGCATCTAAAGAATATAACAGTAATGGGATCGATTAATCGCAAGTGTAACGACGATCTGCACATGATTTGCAGACAGACCTAATCTTTATTTCCCCTTTTGCTTTCCTATTGTGTCATAGAACAGCGGTTTTCCTACAGGGAGTGCTTGGAAATGTTTCGTGGAAAAGCACAACACGTTTACATGAAACTATATATGCTTTATACAGTTTTAGGATGGAGGAGGAGGATACTTTTTTTTAAAGTGTAAAAGATTGAAAACCCCTGTCACAAAATAGACAAGCTTGAGGAAATATTTTGATCTGTGATGACTTTAAAATAGCAAATATTGGATTTTCCATTTATTGGTTCTTTTGAGACTTTGAAGACAAATTTAAGTGCACTTCAAATGATTGAAATCTGCCATTTTAATGGTACTGATATAATACATGAAAACTAATTGAATGCAAATTCTGTCTGTTTACAAACTTCATAGTGACGTTATTATTGTTTTTGGCATCCTACGCCATCCATATTGTTAACTTAAAAAAAAACTATCTGTTTAATTGCAGAATTTGTTCAGGGGGAAAAAACTACATTAATTAGTTTTTTACTAAAACTTTAAATGTATATATTTTCCCTACAGATGCAACCAACAACTCTCTACAAATATCTAGATTATTGCAGGACTATACAGAATACGTTTTGCCACTACAGAATTATTGCCATTGATTTTGAGAGTATAGAAATTTAAAATTCATGAAATGTATATATTTTTTTTATTTAAGGTCTAAACTGCAAATCCAATTAAAACCGATTGTGACAAATTTCAAACAAATAAAATCTCTCCTATACAACTACTAAAAGAAAGAAAATATTACTTATCTGAAACTGAATAAATATATTTGTACACACATTCACATAAGTGAATAAATAGACTCAATGATTGGCTAAAAAAAAAATTCTGCCGAAATCTGCAAATTTCTACAGGCTCAGATTCTGTGTGGGCCTTAATGCCCTTTGCTCAGATAATAAACCAAAGACTTTTGAGTGCTAATAGCAGGTGTCACTTTAGTTTGATACCTGTGGGTGTAGTCTTGCCAGTTACCGATGTTGATCTTAAAGTTTCCCTCACTTTCACATTACATTTACTCTTTCATTATCATCTACCCCATGCCTGTTGTCTTATATTCTTAGATGTCTCAAGGTTGTCCATTAAGATGAAGTATGAGAGTCAGCAGGCTGGTATAAACACCAACTCATCGGTTTATTTTTAGAAATGTTTACTGAAAAGGGAAAACATGCGTGAGCTTGCATCTTAACCTTTTCAAGCTCGAAAGTGAATTCCTTGGCATCAGTTGATGAGCGTGATCAACAGGGTGTTTTATTTCAAACCAGATCTTCCAGTTTAATTAAAATGATGCATGATCTTTTATGACATATAAAAATAGTCATGAGGAAGCTGTGTGTTCTGGTGCCGCTCCCACTATTTGTGTGTGTATTGTTTGGTTTGATCTTGATGGGTGTAATGTCTTCTATAAAGCATGGGAATGTCTAGAGAAGAATCATTTAAGCACCGTTTGAGAAGATAAATAACAGGAAGAGTCTGACTGAAATTTGAGATAAAGTAGGAATGAGGCACTAAATGGTTCCATTAAGTAGCAAATGCAGTTGATTTCCTACTCTGGTACATTAAAGTGAGAGCAATATTTAACCCAAGTGTATGATTAACAGAGGTGTTGTATAACCCTGTAATGAGAATAAATAATGGACCTTTTCACAAGCTGTGATCTGTTTTGTTTTAAAGGCTTTCTACAAGTCTTTCCAAGGACAAAATACATTTGAATTTTCTCATAATACACATTGTAGCATCTGCTTTATTCTCACAGTTTCTGAACCAGTTAGAGCTCTCTCAACAACTCATACTCTGCTCTGATTGGTCAGATTTGTTGTGATTGCCTAAAGCTCTTAAGTCTTGTCTGAAACCAAATGCCCATTACCGTATTAGATATTCAGCTCCAGTGGCTTCCACAGCACTAAACAATATCAATAATAACCATGGGAATTGTTTTATTGAATGAGTTTGAATCTACATCTTTTGAACGTGCATTAAAGTAAACCAAAACAATCTACCAAATAGAGAGATGTCACCAGCAGAAATGCATTTGACAAATAAATTCCTTGATTCACATCAGTTATGTGATTTTTGCCTGTTTTAATAATACTAAACGTGTATCTCCCACCTAGAATTGATTAACATATTAGTGTTCCCAAACATCAGACGGCCACTTCCAAACTCAAGATAAAATGGTGTTTTGTTTTTGTTGTTTGCCATCTGCTGCTCTAAAGAACAACATTATTATTAAAAACAAAAAAAGGAGCTACAGTGGTTCCCCAAAGATGAAAGGTTCCTGTTAATTTGCTCACCCTCAGGTCATCCAAGATCGAAGTAGCTTTCTTCTTTCAGTAGAATTTTAAAGAAGATTTTTAGATTAATCTGTCGTCCTTGCCGATTCTTATAATTGGAGTCAATGATCACAGTCTTAAAGTAAACAAATACAAACTAATCCAAAACAACAGTCATGGCTTCTGTTGACACTGAGGTCTTGTGAAGTGAAAAGATCAAGATTTGTACAAAATTATTAGCTTTAATCCACAGTCTGGTCAAACAGTCTGGCACATGTGCAAATGTAGTCTGATTGTAGTCCTGTAGCACTTTAATGACGAATGTGCAAGAGTACTCGCTTGGACAGGAGGTCAGGTGACGCAGTTTGTTGATAGATATTGGTGATTGCATCATTACCCCTGGCGCATTCATTTTGAATTATTAAAGAATGATTGACAGGTGCAGCAGAGGCAAGCGCTGACATGAACTTGATTATGCATTTGAACATGAATTTGACCACTTGAATATTCCTCTGTAGTTTACAATACACTAAAGAAAGGCTTCAGAACATTTTAAAAATAGTGCATAAAACGTTTTTTTTTTTTTTGTGCCTTACAATGACTTCATGGCTTTTAAAAATATGGATTTAGGACATCGGAAGAAAGGTGCAACTTATCCTAATGTATATAGACAACAATATCTGGATATTAGAAACCAATATTCTCTACACTCACCAATATTTACAGATGGTTCAAAGGTGGAAAATGGCGTAGCAGCAGCAATGGTGACTGGACAACAACGTTATGGAATCAGACTGCCTAAAGAATGTTCAATGTTCACAGCTGAAGCCCGTGCTTTACTTTTAGCATTGGAATATATAGAAAATGTCCAACAAAAGAACTCCATCCTTTTTACAGACTCCAAATCATGCCTCCAAGTGATGGAATCTTCAAAAAATGATCATCCTTTGATAGAGAGTATTTTAACCAAAGTTCACCATCTACAAAACCAGTTTTTTCATATTATATTTTGCTGGGTTCCAGGACATGTTGGGCTTTCAGGAAATGAGCGAGCTGATGCTGCTGCTAAGGACGCTTTGAAGCAAGCGGTGAACAAATGCCAAATTCCGCCTTCAGAGATGAGACCTTTTATTAACGTTTACATTTTGAATAAGTGGCAAGAGGAGTGGGGTGCATTGGAAAATAATAAACTATATGAAATCCAACCTGAAATCTCAAACAGAATTTTAAGATATTTTAAGACTAGATTTGATCAAGAGATTTTTAGCAGATGTCGTATTGGACATACAAGGCTAACCCATGGCTTTTTGCTTAAAGATGAAGACCCCCCTCAATGTTTGTATTGCACAATTCCTCTTACTGTAAAACACATTTTACTGGACTGTCCTGCTTTTAATGATTCCAGAAGGCTTTTTTATGAAATGAACTCTCTTAAGGACATTTTTAACAAAGTGACACCAGGAAAAATATTTGAATTTTTATCATGTATTAATGCCAAAAATCTTATTTAATTTATGTATTCATTTGTAAGTTGTTTTTAATTGTATATTTATTATTGAAATGTTCTTGCCATGAAAATAGCCTTGGTTGCTGACATGGCATTAAATTAAAACAAACAAAAACAAACATGGCTTTTAAATGAAATTTTACCCAATTCGGCAATAAATGTTGTATCGAAGCCAATATACAATATTGTTATCGGAACGACACGCCCCTATACAGCAGCCCCATAATGGTTTTTATTTGTTTTTCTTTCAAAGCAAATAGGATTACAAAAATCTGCTTTGCTCAGCACTATAGAAGTTTACCCAATAATGACAATTTCTTCTGAGAACTGTGGAAATATGAGCATGGTCCATACTGCTTGCCCTCATTTTTCTGTTGAGAAATTTGTCTACATCGCATTGATCTGTTGTATTATCTGTAAGCATGAGCTGAGCACTGTTGTCTGTGTGCTCTCCTGTCCCGCAGCTGGAGTGTGTGGTGCGTCTAATGCAGGTGGGATGTGGTGTGAACTCTGTCACCTCTCGCTTTGCCCAGACGCCTGCTCATATTGCTGCCTTCGGGGGTCATCCTCAGTGCCTGCTCTGGCTGCTGCAGGCCGGAGCCGATATAAACAGACAGGTAAGACTTTTCTGCTTAATTACACAAGAGATGGATGCAATTTCTGAGGATATTTTGATCTGAAGTGATTACTGAGTAGGGCGGCTACAGAGTTGATTTACATGTGAAAGTTTTGGATGGCCAATTATATAGGGGATGGCCCAGAAAAGTGAACATGAGTGGGAGAACTTGTTCTAAGGGGATGGTTTTAGACCAGGGGTGTCCAGTTATGCTCTTGGAGAGCAAATGTGCATGCAGAGTTTTGCTCGAACACACTTGTTTGCTTGCACACCCATGTATTGGGCACAACACAAAGCAGTTGTTTATGGTTTTTTTGCAGTGTCACAGCTGGCCAATTAACGTGTTTACAGGTGCAATTCACTGCAGCTTTCAATCATTCAATAATAACATGGATGTCTTTCTATCCATTTCATTACAGTTATACAATTTTGAGGCTTTAATTAAAGTATTATAACCTGTGAAAACGTAGTTAACTGTTACTGTACTAAATACAGTAGAAAACTGTAAAATAAGTTAACATTATCTATGTAATTATGTTAGTTTGTTTTTCATGTGGTAAATCTTTATGAATTGTCATCATTTACAAAATAAAATTCTCATTGTATAATTTCAGCGTTTTATTTTCCCTCGTTTTAGCAGTAATGTGCTTTAGGGTGTTTAGTGATACATTTTCAGTTATTTGGTTAATGTTGTACTGTTTTTAGTGTCTTGTCACCATCATGGTATTGTGTTTGTTTTTGCAGTGTTTGTTGCGAAAGTAAAAAGTGTTTCTATTTTATCAGTCTGTTTTTGAGAGTTTGATTAGATAGTACTCATTGTCCAATAACTGTCCAATCAATACAGAAGATTTTAACATCATGGAAAGAGAAGCCAACTTTACAGAAGTTGTATGGCATGTCATGCAAGTCCAAGACAAATTTGGGACCGTATATTGAGATAGTTTGTTCTACGTTTAATCATGATACAATGTGTAAAGTTCATAAATGAGTATTGCCCTCTTACAATGATCTTTCATGTATTATTATGTTAATCATAAGCTAAATTTGAAATGGCCATATCATCTGCCTGTGAGATAGTATTGTGTAAAGGCAATCACATGGAGCTTTGGCAGTGTTATGTTTACTTATTTGCTCATTTATTTAATTATCTTGGGAAATTACTCAAATCAATGCAAACCACCATACTCTTCTGGCTAAATTAGCTTTATTTTATTTAACAAAACGAGTCAAATATAACAAGACTGGACTCAAACTAGTGCGCAGCGGGACGAGATTTTGTAGGTGGACATATATGTAATAATAATGTATAAATAAAAGCAAAGCAAAGCAAATGAATGCACAGACAAAATAAGGATGCGTTATTAAGATCCTTTCAGACAGGAAGCAGAGGACTTCACACATGGGTGTCTGTTACTACATTTTATGATAAACCTGCATTATTATGGTCATAATCAGTGCACTATAATAAAAGCAGATATCAGTTGCTGGGTTTGGTTTCCTCAGTTCAGAACTTTCATGGCTGTGCTTGTGTCTCTGTGTTCATCTACTGTATCACTATTGTATTGCAGAGCCGAAATCCCCATCAGCCTGCGTGTGAGCACAGTCCTGTTTATTCAGATATTCTCCGCCTCCAGCATTCATTACAGCAGAGAAATGGGATTACTAGGCCATTGTTACATAACCGCAGACGTGTTCTCCATATATAGGCTAGTTTCATGTCCCCGTTGACTCAGGCAGATCAACATTAATCATTTAAGGGCATCACGACTGATCTCTTCACCAGTCTTAAGTCTTGCTGGAGCGAAAAGTAACAAGGCGTGAGTCTGACCCACATTCTTTCCCTCATGAATCACTGCTTATGCTGAAAGGACTGTGCGGCGCTCAGACCCTCGTCTGAGTCTTTCTGTCAATGTGAAAAGTTCAAGCCTCCTGATGGGTGGTGCTGCTGCTCCGCCAGGCTGATTCACCAGCTTTTAAATAAATGATGATGATGATGGTGATGGGCTGTGACTGAGAGATTGCACTTTCACTTCCAGCAATATGTGGATTGCTGCCATAATATTCAGCAGTCTAACAACAAAGATTTTCAGTAACTGACTTTAAGTTGAAACATTTTTTAACTTAATAGTTCAAAAGATACGTAATAGTATCTTTTACATTGAAATTGGAAATATTACTCTTGTAACTAAGATGGTTTAAGTTAAAGCAAGAACAGTAAAGTTAAAGAAAAATGAAGTAATGTTAAATATAACCAATAAAATGTATTCAAACTAAGTTTAAACCAATGAATTAAACCTGTACATTTTTTGTGGCAGTGGTTTATGGTTGTCACTAAAGACAGAAGCTTTGACTAGTGAAAATTGTCATCTGTGTGTGTGTGTGTATATTTATGTTTATATGTATGTGTATATATAATGCTGGGAAAATTATTGCGTTATTATTGCGTTAACGAATTAATTAATTCATGCAGACAATTATTTTATTGTGCGTTAATGGAGCTGTTTTTTATTTTTTCATATTTTAAAAACTCCGTTCTTCACTGTCTCCTAATACACATACTAGGAATCCTGGTTTTTAGCAGTTATAAATGTGCGTTATAAATTATAAATGCTAAAACGCTATGGGAATGTTTTTTTACTTGTTCATACACTTACTCTTTACTCTTACTCGTACTCTTTAAACAAAAAAATGCTTAACACACTTTTGAAATCATTACAGATTTATTTGTGCATAACAATGCGATTTTTATATATATATATATATATATATATATATATATATATATATTAGGGCTGTAACGGATGATGGTTGATCCATGATCTGTACGGATCACAACCCACAGTTCGGAACACATGTGACATGCAAATCATGTGTATGAAAGCATTTTGGCTTCCCTGCAATATAATGATGACGGAAAAAGTTGTGGTGGGACCTAAATGCTTTCTTAGGTTATTAACTAAAGGTGTTTTCTGTCACTGTTTGTTAAGCCTGCAATAATGCATTCAGTGTAAAGCTGCACAATTAAACATTAAAAGATTGGGATCTCAATTCAAACCCACGCAACATAAATGATAAATGATAATGATTTGCATATGTTTATTAATCATTCAAAGAGCTGCATTCAAAACTGGGTTTTTACAGTTCAGTTTTTACACTTTTTCATTCATTCATTTTCATTTCGGCTTAGTCCCTTTATTAATCTGGGGTCACCACAGTGGAATGAACCGCCAACTTATCCAGCATATGTTTTACGCAGCGGATGCCCTTCCAGCTGCAACCCATCACTGGGAAACATTCATACTCATTCATACACACACTCATTCATTCATTCACAGACATACATACACTACGGACAATTTAGCTTACCCAATTTACCTATAGCGCGTGTCTTTGGGTTGTGGGGGAAACTGGAGCACCCGAAGGAAACCCACGCAAACTCCACACAGAAATGCCAACTGGCCCAGCCGAGGCTAGAACCGGCGACCTTCTTGCTGTGAGGCGATCATGCTACCCACTGCGCCACCGTGAGGCCCTACACTTTTTCAGTTAGTTACAAACAATTAAATAACACAGCGGTACTGGGATAACAGTTTATAGTTTAGATATAAACTCTGATGTTTATGGTAAAGATTAAAATTATAATGGAACAGTTTAATGGAACTTGAAGCTGGTGAATGTTATAGCAATTACATTGTGTAACCAATGGGTGGTGACAACCATCAAAATTATGTCACTGAATAGGTTTTCAAAAATGATACACCTATAATGAAACATGAAGTTTTATGTGTGAATTGTTGAATCATAATTGAAAATAAATATTATAGGTTGTACAAGATGTAAGATTTCTATATTTAGCATCATCAGCAACAGTAGCAAAGATCATTTTTCGTATTGAATATTTTCCTTTTTTTCAGCTGGTTCTTTCTTGGTTTTTATTTTTATTAAAATGACAGGTTCTAAGTTATGTTTGTTGAAACCAATGGTTTTTGCAGTAAATAATTTTTGTATAAATGGAAAGCGAATGACATTTGTCTCCTCCCTTTTTTGCAGATTCGAAAAATGGTCCAATCCGTGACTCAAAACCATAGTGTGATCCGAACCGTGAGATTTGTGATCCGTTACACCACTAATATATATAATTATGTGTGTTGTTGAGAGGGTCAGCATGTGCTACAGTCCTGCAATGGATTTCCAACGTAACACAACATAAATTAGTGTGAAAACATGTTGGATCATGTTGTTTTTACCGCAATCAAGTGAATTGTCATCAGTCAAGCTTATTAAAAAAATGACTAAATACAATTTAAGTCACTAAATACATTTTCCAGTTCGCACGCATCTATTTTTAGTCGAAATGCAAGTGAAATGGTCACAGTGTCGAGTGCTGATATTTAATTTCTATAATTTACATTGTGTTCATATCTTTTTTGTTTGTTGGTTATTTGTTCTGTTTGTTCAGTTGACACAATCCAAATATTCATAGCTTGAAACAGAAGGACATCTGTCCGGCTTGTGCTGTCTTTCTATTGAGATCCCAGGGCAAGCTGCCTTTATGGGCCATTGTTTTGCCCACCAGGTCCCTGCATAATCACATGACTGAAAACGATCAATTTGCAAATTTCATGACAGTCCTGCTCTCATCTGGTGCTTTTAAATTCTGTTTGTGTTTTAGGATTATGTTGGAGAAACCCCCCTCCACAAAGCGGCCCGTGCCGGCAGCACTGACTGCATTAACACCCTCCTGCTCCAGGGAGCAAAGGCAGAGTAAGTCTTCAATAGCTGCTGCTCACAGTAACTGTTTCTCTCTCTGTCCCTTACATCCATACAAATGCCCCGCTGATGCTTCATTTAAGAAGCGCTCCATCAAAACACAGCTGTTGATTCTTACAGATTACAAAGCTCTACTTTTCTTTTCTTCCACTACAAGACAATATGGGAACAAAACACATATGGTGTATTTAAAGTATACTTTTAATTGACATTTTCCTACCCTTCTCTGTAAATACAAATGATCCCCATTGTCCAGAGTGGTAGAAAACTGGCTGGTTTTCAATCTCACATTTTTGGTTTGTTTTAAAGCCTGTTTGAGTGATTTTCTTTAACTGGTAAGTAAAAATTGTACCTAGGAACATGAGTATGTTACTATTTGCATTTTAATTTTAAGATTTGTTGTCAGGCTTGACAGCAATAGAAGACATAAAAGTTGAGCATATGAAGAGTTCAGATGCAAAAACCTCTAAGTGCCTGAAAGTTTCTTCTAAAATGAACATTTCTTTTAGGCTCTCATGTCTAGGTTCAGTAATTTAGATTTTATGGCAAATAATACGTTATTTGCATTGCCTTTAACATAAAATAACTCAATATAAACATAAGTGGCTGAGAAAAATGCTCATTGTAGAAGAAAGCTCCAGATGGCACTTAGAGGTTTTTGCATCTTAACTCTTCCATTTTAAAAATCTGTTTTCACGTTTTTCAACTTATTATGTTACATCTCAATCACTTTCAAAATACTTTTCAAATGAGAAGTTTAGGAAAAATATATAGTATTTTTATGGTGTATTTATACAGAAAAGTATATTGCTTATATGGTAACACTTTACAAAAAGGTCTCATTATTTAAAAGGATAGTTCACCCAAAAAGGAAAATATACTCATCGTGTAATCACCATTAAGTGGCTCCAAACCTGTATGAGTTTCTTCTGCTGAACACCAAAGATATTTTGCAGAATGTTGAAAACCAGTAGTAATTGACCTCCATAGTTTTTTCCTGTATGAATGTCAATAGTTACTAATATTCTTCAAAATATCATCTTTTGTGTAACCACTTGAGGAGAGTAAATGGTGATTATATTTGAATTTTTAGGTGAACTATGCCTTTAACATTATTTAAGGTGTTTACTTTTATAATTTTTTTTTATTAATCACTTTTGGTAATTTGTGTTCGGTTAACATGGTCAAGTTATATATTGTTCAAATTATGAATACAGTTGCTGCTTATTGTTTGTTCATCCATTAATAAGATGTACATAATATAACAATGTTGTATTGTATTTGAAAGTATTTTAATCGCTTGTTCAATTAATTTAAAGTTGACTCAGTTTTTCTGTTAATATTAAATAATTTACAGATATAAAATATTTTTCTTTAAACAAGTGTTTTTTTGTTGACTTGCTATATTTTCCTTTATAATGAAATATAATATACATGCACAAAATATGCATATACAAATATATATTATATGCAAAGAATTAAAAGATAAATAAATGGCATCCTTAAGGATAGCTAGTGCTTTAACAGTTTTTTTTTTTTTTAGCAAAATCTTTTGTAAAATGTTACTGTATATAATTCAAAGCAATTCTTTTAGCAATCCAAGCTGAAAATGTGATTTTGACAGCATCTACATACAGCCAATCCATGTCAATGTGCATTTTGATGGAGCTCTTCTGAAATATGTGAGCAGATTTGGTATTATTGGCTTGGTTTTGCCTAAATGTGAAATGTGTTCTGAATTTGATGATCTCTATCATGTCTTCTATAATCCCCTGTGAAGTGCGGAGGTAATATCCTTTTTGTTTCCTTCACTTTTTGATTTTAAATGTATTGTCATTACAAGGTTGCGAACTGCTGCACATTTCCTCATAGCTCAAAAGCACACAACTATTGCTATTTTAAGTCGACCTTGGTTGCTAAATGTTTTTTATCCTTGTTGGGAGATAAGAAATAAGAGAACCCAATGGGTGAGCTGCATTCAAAATGTCTCTGCAAAGTCAATATTGGTTATTTTAATGGACTTCTTGGTTTAATGGCTCTCTGAATCTGCCAAAACATTAGTCCTGTCTCAAATGACACACTATACACTTTTATACTATGCACTTGTGCTCAGAGTATTTACAATTTTTTGGTGTGAAAGCACTACTTGCACTATTTATACTACAAAATGGCATAGAATAGTGTATAAGTATGTGATTTGGGATGCACCAATTACTATATTAAGGGGGGGCACTTCTAACACTATCCAAACACACCTGAATCAGCTAATCAAGAAACTCTTCTCAGTCGGCTTTCTTGTCTGTATTTTGTGACCAGGTAAAATGTTTTGATCTTGTGACCTGGTAAAATGTCATTATTTGTTGCCCAAATGCTTTTACAAGTCAAAGTTCACATCTAGCCAAGTATAGCTGAAATCCCAGCGTGTTTATCACTGTTTTTATGAATGCATCATGAAGTGATGCATTAAATCAGTGCTTTATTTATAAAGATTATGCTTTAATGTATTTGGAGATTATGAATGTATTGTTTGTCCCCATGTGTATTGTTTTGTCTGAGCACAAACTTTATGTAATTTTAATTGTATATACTTCTTAAATAAATCTCCAAGTTCATTAATGCAGACTTTCAAATAGCAAGTAGTCTTTATAAATAAACCACTGATTTGAGATTAAAACAACTACATCCTCACCTAAAAAAACTCTTAAAACTACATTTTGCAATTATATCCCACTTAAGCCCCATTTACACCCGAAGCATCATGTAATGACAAGAAAACAAGCGACCATTCATTTCAATAGAGAATTAGCAACCTTCGGCTAAAGGTGAGAAAGTCCACTAGTGTCTTCAATCGCCACCCAGGCGAAAGTCAGCTACAAAGTCAGTGGAAGTGTGAATGAGACTTTAGAGGTAGTATTAAATTTTGTATTGTATTTAATTTTGCTTGTTTGACTTTGACTTTGGTATTTAATTACTGCTTATCTTGATTATTTTTCCTATAGTATAATAATACTATATTACTACTAATACTATTTATATATTAGGGGTGGGACAGTTTACAAAATTGTCGGTTCAGTTTGTAGCATGGTTCTTTGGTCACAGTTTATGGTTTGATTTGTCTTTCATTGTTAAAATTCTGTAATGCATCAGTTAAATACCATTTAGAAATACCATACCTCAGCATAAAATACACAGCCTTATAATCTACCGTTTACAGTATTTAAAAAGTTATTCTCAAGGCCATGTATTGTAATTTCAGTCTTAAAGTTTTAATTTAGTCTTTTGTTGCTGATTAATGATAATGATGAGTGTGTTCATTTTGGTGGCTGTCATTTAAAAAAATTGTTCCATGATTGTACTTTCACTTTAGACTCAGACAGCAGACTGTTAAATATGGGTATTCTTGCATGCATTCTGCCTATGTTGCAGTGCAAGAACATGTTTAATAAAAAAATTGAGCAGTCAGATACCAAAAGACTCGCTTCCCTGATTATAAAAAATGATTATAAATAAAAGAAAGAAAATGGTGTGAAATGAACAATGTATACGCGTACCAAACCATGACAAGAGAACCGAACTGTTCGTTTTTGTTCATGAATGTCCCATCCCTATTACTTGTACTTTTACAATTGAAGAGTTCAGATGAAAAACTACGAGCATTTTTCTCAGCCCCTTATGTTTATGTTCAGTTATTTCATGTTAAAAGCGATGAAAATAACCTATTCTTTGCCATAAAAGTGAAATTACTGAATCAAGACAAAGGAGCCTGAGAAAAATGCTAATATTAGAAGAAAATTTCTGATGACACTTACAGGTTTTTGCATCTGAACTCTTCAATTGTTCATTGCAAATGGCATGTATTGCGTCATATTACATGTAATATATGCACATTGCCTGAACCACATATTAATACTTTTTATGAAAACGAATAGTTTTGTTTGTGATTTTCCACATTTTTGTAGCGCTTATGTTTAAGAACTTTAAATCATAAAGCTCTTGTAAAGGTCAGTCCTTTATCAAAACTTTCATTTTATTGTTAATATATACAGCATGTATAACTGGAGTAGCAATGGTGAGGTGATTTTAGAATTATAAAGTTTACTACTGGTCCATTTGAAGAACTTATGGTTCTCCTGAGCTGAATTTGCCTAGTTTGATCTACCAAAGGCGCAAATTTTGCATATTTGTTACTGATAAATGCCTTAAGGCTTCAGATTTACTATAAGCTTCTAGATTTACTAGATTTACAAGAAGCCTCAAGTCTGTTGCAGCTGGTTGGATTAGAATTTGCAGGATGTTGATCCTTTTAGAAGCAGGTTGAAAACCTACCTGATCTACACAGCTACTGTCTAATCCTGCTCTTGAAGGGCCACTTTCCTGCAGAGATTAGTTCCATCCTTCTCCAACATACTTGCCTAAAAGTTTTTTGTAATCCTGAAAAACATTGGTTAACTGGCTCAAGTGTGGTTAATTAAGGGCTGGTGGTAAAAATGGCCCACACAAAGGAGAAATAGGCACCCATGACTGTTTTACACAATATGTATGTGTGAATTTAACTCTTGTGAAGTTTTTTAACTCTTCACTTGGGGACTTACTGTGCTGCAAAGTTTACTTCCAGCCTGCTTTAGAGAACCAAAGTATTTTCAAATGAAAAATCTTGATCAGCTGCTTCAGGTTTGTTTAATAAGGGTTGGAGCTGAACTCTGGAAGATAATGGGCCTTCAGACCCAAGATTGAAGTCCTCTGACCTACATGACCAGGGGTGTACTCAAAGGTTTTTCCCCAACCAATGAGCCATATGCAAATATGGCTTTTCAGCCACTGAAAAACGTCCAGTGTAATGTTTATACGACTCTTTATTTTCATGAGGGTCCTTTTATAGCATTGATGATGTAATTTAATAAAAAATGTTAAGAGTTTAATAAACCTAAGTATTAATTTAGTTTTTCAAGCTTAAAACAAGGGCTGTTTAAACTTGAGGCCATTTAAACACAAACCCTGAGGCGCAGCAGTTGAGTGCTGAATATCCATTAAAAAAACTGTGGCAAAAATGTTTCATATTTTAAAGGCATGGCAGGAAACAATGGAATTTAATGCAGTGCTTCTAGTCTGTTGTGAGACCCACTTTATATTGTGTCTTAATCAGGCAGTGAAGATCACTGATTTTAACAGACCATACTTGGGGTATACTCACACTAGGCTATCCGAACCGTGCCCAGGCACGTTTAATCCCCATTTCTCAGTTCATTTGACAAGTGTGAGTGCTCCGAATTGCACCTGGGCCCGGTTCAGTTGGCCCGCCCTGGCCTGGTCGGAAGAGGTGGTTCAGAGCACGGTTCGGTTGGGCTCGGGCACGGTACGCTTGTAGTGTGAGTACAAATTGTGCCTGAGCACAAAACTGAAGACGTGACCTCACTTTTAAGGGACTATTTCATATAGATTTATAAATCATTCTTCCTTTTCATTGAACGTGAACTGTCATAGTTTATCGAAGTTACAAACCCCTCACAGCACCTTCAGCAAACCTTCTAATACGTGCAGCACGATGACTTTCATGAACAGTTGAGCGTCAAAAGTGGTTGATCTGTTCAGCAAAATATTTGACTGTGTCATTGCATCCCAAATGACTTAAAATAATACAAAACAATGTAACTATAGCAATCTCCATTGAACTGAGGGAGAGTGCTTCTCTTCTGTTAAACTGAACAGTTGTATCATCAATGACGTAAGAGCGCTCGAGCTGAAAAGGTAAAAATACAGTGTGAGTGCAGGCTGAGGGGGAGAGGGGAGGGGGGACAATCACGCCTGGGCACAGTTCAAGGCAACCATGCCTAGTGTGAGTACACCCTAAAACATGGCGAGTTTATAATGGCATAACCATTCACCGGAAGCACCCAGGCAAGCTTATTCAAAATTAAAAGTCTCTATCCATAAGGTCTGCTGCCAGGAAGCTTATAGTGAGCCTGAAGGCTGTGATAAGCTGGTTCAGGTTTGTTGATTAGGCTTGTAACTAAACCTTGCTTTTACCGAACGCATTGAGGTCTGTAGTTTGACCTGCAAACAGGAATTTGTTACAATTATAATATGTACTGTTGACTTTGCAGAGGGATTTGAGGGAAGTTCATATATTATTAATGGTTATTGTCTTTTTCAACAGATCTCCAGGGTGTTGCAACAAGTCTCTTGTAGTAATTTTTAGTTCTTGAGTATAACATTTCGGTATAATATGCTTTGTAATGAGAATAAACTGTAAAAATGTGGTGGTGCAAGAGTATTTTTGTTGCGCATTCTGTAGAAATGCAACAATTGAATCTGAAGAGGTTCTCAGTGTTTCTTATCTCTTGACAATGAGAAATGCTGCTTGGGAATTTAAGGCATATTCTGATGATGATGGTCATAATGAATTGAACTGGAAATCGCCTGATGTTCCACAGAGGCACATCAAGCCAACAGATCAGTTAATGACTTGGACGATGTTACATTTATTTTGGCTCAATTTTTGTCATAGAATCCAAAAGTCATTTTTGAAAACATTTTATTGTTATACTTTGTCACTGACGACATCTTGATATATGCAAAAGTTTAAAGTCTGTCCTAATTATGGCTGATTATTCTGCTTTTTACATTTGTGGAGCTCAAACAAAGTCCAGCTCTGTAAAGCAAAGGTAAGGTGTGTTTTGTGGAACAGTAGGTATACTGATCACTTACTATAGTGTTTCTGGCAGGCTTTTGGTGTAAAGATCACAAGCCTGCTGAACACTACAGCCGCACTTTAGACCTGCAGATGATGCTCTCCTGTTTTGAATGCCATATGGAACATACCGTGTTAACAGACATTAATACAATTATACTATATATAATTGATTTACAACACTGTAGTGCCCTATTGCCCTAATAAGGTATATTAACAATAAATGATAATAATAGTAGTAGTAATAATAAATAAATAATAATAAAAACTTTAATTTGACCCTAGCTGCATTTTGATTCATAAACTAAGCAAACAAACAACCCCGCAGTCAATACTTGCTTAAAGATTTATTTAATGTAATGTTTTGGTCATCAGACATATAAACTAAATGCATAATGAACTAAAAAAGATTATTATTTTTGAACATTAACAATTTGAAATGTGAACAATGATATATTAATTACAGAAATCTATATAAAATACTGGATAGTTTGAACTGTAGGTTGGATTCTGTTATTGTCAAGTAGTTAAGTTATTTATGTTTTAAGGACAAGGGGGAAAAGTGCATGTCAAACCTTTTTTAATTTAGCAGCAGCACAGTAAATTAAAATGATTATTATGAATGTAATATTTTCGTACTCTGCTCTACATTCATATTAAAATTTTTTCTCATGTTACTGACATGCAAATTGTATTTATTTAATTAGATTGCTAGATATTATTCGATTGGACCAATTTGTGGCCTTTACAGAGAACACCTAACACATCTGAAGAGTTTTAAAAAGGTTTGTAGAAAGACTAATGGGTACAATAAGAAAGAAAAAAAATCTTTGGTTAAATGACTTTTGCCTTAAACCCTGTTGCAGACAGTCCTAGTGGTATAATACCTAACTTCTATCTAAAATATATAAGGATATATTTTAAATAAGACTTTTTTCAAAGCAAATATGTGATAGATCAGCGACAAAAGTTATATTACTTTATCTGAGTAGAATGTGGCATTCAAAATTAGAGAGATGAAATATTTTTGTTTTGGGAAACTAGGGGTTGATTTTTACATGTTCAGTTTATCATTAAGCGCATGTTGTGTTTATTGGAAATGCTTTTGAGATCATGATGAAATGTGCATTTAGCAACCAGACCAATAGGATTGCTGATGTTTGTTTTTTATTATGGCATTATGAACAATGTTTCAAGTCTTAGAGTGGTATAGTGGCACTGAAGCTTCAGGCTGTTTAAAAGGTTAAGACAATCATAGTGTGTTAATTTACCCAATTCAAAGCAGAAGAAAAGGTTTAAAAGAAAGATTTCATAATGTATAGGAGTTAGTAGGAGATTAAGAGGACTGAGGGCTTTGGGTTATGTTTTATATATTAAAAATATCTTCGAATTCTTTTTTTCAATCTTTCATCTTCGAATGTTTTCTGCCACGTTTTTGAACAAAATAATAATTGCAAAATAATAATAGTCTTTTCAGTATTACTAAATCTGGAACAACATCTACTTCATCTAACATGCATTAAGTTTTTTAGGTTAGGTCTAATGTCCTTTGTAAAATAGCACATAGCATATATATATATATATATATATATATATATATATATATATATATATCTTCGAGAAATAATATTTTTCAAGAATTTCATGACAAACGAACAATAAATTGCACAACTGGATGTTTTATCGGTTTCCTCCCCATCTGTCTCTGTTTCTAACTTTTACTTTATTACTCTTATTTCTTGAGACCCAAAATCAACCTGATACTTTCCCTTCCTGGACAAAACGTATCAGCCACTAATGAAGATATTATCTTGACACTGGGAACAAACCATCATATTCCTTACAAGATGGCAAATGAACCGGATCACAGTAAAATCAATATGTCTGATATTCTTTATGATCTTCCCAAATAAGATGAATGGCGTAGAGAAGACAAAAGACCAAATGTGATTTCTTGCCTTGCCTTGTTGCTGGAACTGTTCCTCCAGATTCCAGCAGGAATAAGTGCACATTCATTTTTTTTTTTAATAATTCTTTAGTAATTGACTATTCAACTCCAGGAAAAAATTCTGAAGAAATTCCAAAGTCCAGAAGAAAAGTCTATAAAATTGGGAATAAAAACCTCCAAGTTCTACTTAAATCATGAATGACCTTCTCCGATTCAAAATCATCAACTGCACATTAATTATTAATATTTTTTTAGGTTTGATATCTCTAGACGGATGTATTTTTGGTTTATGTTGTTCATGGCTCACTGCAAAGACTCCTCCACTTCAACTATGCTTAATAGATAAACTCAATTCTTACAATCTCATCGTTTTCAGAAGCTATGCTTCCTTCTTCTCTTAAGTGATCTCTCATAATTCCCTCTTCACGAAGCATGCTGTCTCCAAGCTCAAAATGCCAGATCCTTTGAAAAGATGTGCTTTGCCACATTTTCTTTCTGCTATTCTCACTTTTTATGTGATGCAAAAGTTTGGTTCTCATGTTTTTTTCTTTAACAAAATCTTCAATACATTCACTTTGTTCAGCTTCTTGTGTTTTTCACCAGTGGCGTACACTACTTCAAATGTACATTTTATCTTTCTTTCTTAATCTGCTAGTTTGATTTGAATATGGCAAAGCAGATATTTCAGATAAAATATCCAGTTGAAATTACCCTTAACAGTGTCCTCATAAATAGACTACCTGACAAAGGTCTTGTTGGCTATCCAAGTTTCAGGAACAACAAATAATAATTTGACTTCTAGTTGAGCATGTTGTATAGGAAGTGGCTTATATGAAAGGCAAAGGCCTCTAGATTACGCTTATTTTTACCAAAATAAAATATAATCATGCTTTTTAATTTTTAATGATTTAATTAAGACAGTAAGGTCTGACTTTGCTTAGACAAAAGTCGTCACTTAACAGAAATAATCTACAGTATAGAATATAAAGTCATGATGCAGTGGGAAAATAATTAATATAGTGTGACTCCCATGTGCTTGGAGGACTGCATCCATACATCTGCAATGACTCAAATAACTAATTAATAAAGTCATCTGGAATGACAAAAAGCGTTCTTGCAGGACTCCCAGAGTTCATCAAGATTCTTTGGATTCATCTTCAATGCCTCCTCCTTCATCTTACCCCAGACATGCTCAATAATGTTCAGGTCTGGTGACTGGGGTGGCCAATCCTGGAGCACCTTGAGCTTCTTTGCTTTCAGGAACTTTGATGTGGAGGCTGAAGTATGAGAAGGAGCGCTATCCTGCTGAAGAATTTGCCCCCTCCTGTGGTTTGTAATGTAATGGGCAGCACAAATGTCTTGATACCTCAGGCTGTCGATGTTGCCATCCACTCTGCAGATCTCTCGCCCCGGCACCAATCCCCCCCCCCCATACTGAATGTAACCCCAAACCATGATTTTTCCTTCACCAAATTTGACTGATGTCTGTGAGAATCTTGGGTCCATGCGGGTTCCAATAGGTCTTCTGCATTATTTGTGATGATTGGGATGCAGTTCAACAGAGAATTCATCGGAAAAATCTATCTTCTGCCACTTTTCCAAATGATCAACTAGAAGTCAAGTTATTATTTTTTGCTCTTACAACTGCGATCAACGACAAGACTTTTGTCAGGTAGTGTAGTAACTAAATCAAGACATGTCAGTATCATGTGGATGGCACAGTATTTTATCCAATCATTTATCCAAACTATTTTAAAACATAGATGATCCTTTGCGTCAGATGCTTGTTATTTTAAAAAGGCTTCAAGTCTCAAAGTCCTTTTTCCTCAAGTCTCTCAAAGCCCTCAATCCAAAAGTTTGGCAGGAAAAAAAGTGTGGTTTAGAAACTATAGTAAAAGAGAGCAGGGTGAAGCACAGGCTTAAATATCAGCAGGGTTTTCATTACTAGACCTTAATAGTGTCAATAGCATTACTAGTATTTTGTTTTAACCTGTCTGCATTTTTTGATTCTGAGACTTTGTTCATAGAGAGAAACTGTTTGTATTTACAATGTCGCCTGCAGAGTTTTACCCTATGATATATGATTACCTTTTGCTAAAACATGTTCTTTTATGAATCATCTGTCACCTTTGTCCTTATGAAAGTGGCATGATGACAAAAGAAATGGAGATTGCATTTTTTTTGTTAACTGTTACGGCACAAATTCTAGAGAACATCTACACGTCTCAATGTTTTGCAGCTATTGAATTCGAAATGACTTGACTTTTTCAAGTAATCCTAGAAAAGGGGGAGAGCATTCCAAATAGACACTGCTGACTCACTCCAAGTTCCCTCAACGAAACTGCACTGTTGTGGCTTTAGGAGTGTTCTCACTATCGCTCCCTTCAGTATCAACACACTGGCAAACTGTTGAGGTATTTCATGCGGTGATTGGTTTTACTGATAGGACATTTTGTACATAGAACTTTCAAAAGACAAAGTTTTTGTTTTTCATTTGTATTATTGAATGATTCTAGATCTAGCTTTTGACCTGCATGCTTTGCTTAATTGTGCCCTTAAATCAATGCACTTGATGTATATTTGTTTCCTAATTCATTTTAATGTTTTTAATTTTTGTTTTGTAGACTAACCATAGGACGTATATGTAGGGCAAAATCTAATAAATCCCTTCTTAGTCTCGTCCAGAATAAGCATGGTCTGATGCTCAGGAAGTTATGTGTTAGGGCGCAAACCAATGGAAGGGAATATATCAAGTCCAAATAAAGTGTAGCAAAGCATATCAGGAATGAAGAAACAAAATGAATGCTTTAGTTTCAATGTTGAAAAAAAAAGTTTGTGTTGATTCACCAAAAGTGTTATTTATAAACATTTTATTCGACTCTATTGAACACTAAAATGACCAGAAACAGTGGCAAACCTGGCAGGTCTAATGTTTATATGAAGAAAAGACCTCAAAACTGGCGAAATTAAGTCGATAGTTTGCCCCAAAGTTAAACTTGTGATCATTTTTTACTCTGTTAATTCCAAACATTCAATCATCTGCAAAACACAAATTAAAATGTGTTAAAAGACAGCTGAGAGATTTCTGTCCCTCCACTAAACATCCAATTCATCCAAAATTTGAAGTTCCATCAAAGATTGTAAAAGTAATTCACATCTAGTGATTTAATAATCCCCCTGAACATAGTTGGCTTGTATAATGAACATACTTAGACTTTTCTTCACATATAAACAACACGCATAATAAAGGATAATAAAGGAATAAATAATAAAGGAATCAATGCTTGACGAATGAGTATTAAAAGGATAGTTCACCTAGAAATTAAAATTGTCGTTTACACACCCTTCATTTGTTCCAAACTTGTTTGACTTTCTTCTGTTGAATGCAAAATAAGATATTTGAAGAAAGCTGGAAACCTGTTCACATCCATAGTATATTTTTCTACTGTGGAAGTCAATAGTTACAGGTTTTAAGCTTTCTTCATATCTTCTTTAGTGTTTAACAGAATAAAGAAAATCATAGAGGTTTAGAACCACTTGAGGGTGAGTAAATGGTGTGGAAATGTTTATTATTTTGGTGAACTATCCCTTTAAAACTGATGGCTCTTGCGCATCAAGCAAGCACGTTTAAGTTCTGTTTGCAATGAGCATGTGTGTGTTTTGGTGTAATTGAACATTTAATGAAGGAAGAGAAATCCCTTCGGTTTCAATAAAATATTAATGTTTTCAAGGTGATTGAAAGGTTTGTAAAAGCAAAAAAATGAGTAAATGATGCTAAAATGTAAAAAACATTTTTTGGGGTGAACTATCCCCTTAATGTGCAATACCGAGATTAAATTTGTTGATTAAACGTTGCAATGTCATATGAATTCTGCTCTAACTTCTAAAAATGCGTCAGTAATGGTTAACATTTGTATTTCTCTTTAGGAATACATGAATCTAAAGGTCTCTGCAATTAGTATGGTATTCATTAATTATCTGAGAAAGTCTGTATTGTTCGTTAAAATGGTAAAGGGAAAGTTCACCCAACAATGAAAGTTTACTCGTTATTTACTTACCCTCAAGTGGTTCCAAACCTCTTTGACTTCTTGAAAAATGCTGGAACCATTGACTTCCGTAGTATTTGTTTTTCTTACTGTAGAAGTCAGTGGTTACAGTTTCCATCTTTTTTATGTTACTTTAATACTTTAATGTTCAATAAAAGATACTCATTAAGGTTTGAAACCACTTAAAGGGGGAGTAAATGGTGAGTAAATTTTAATGTTTTTGGGTGAACTGTCCCTTTAATATACAAATTCTGCACCAAATGTGTGTATTTTCACTTTCGCAATTTAGTACAACAGCTTAACAACAGCTTAACAAGGATTAACCAAACAATAAAAAAATGATTTATAAACAAGGATAACTGTTTCAATTTGTTTACTATAAATTGGCAGGAATTTAATACATTATTTTGCTACTAATTAATTATTTGAATATTTCATTAACTGTTTGTTTACAGCCAAACAAAACCATGGCAAAACTTGGTGATTTCTAGACTGAATCTCACAGTTTAACCCCTTAACTGTCCACTTGACTTGAAAATGATCAATGAATATATATATATACATATATATACATACATACATACATATATATACATACATATATACATATATATACATACATACATACATATATATACATACATACATACATAGTTTGTCAAGAGAAGTTCAGATTTAGACAAAATAATAATAATTAAATAAAATGTCCCACCTGTGGGATATTGACAGGTTAAACTCAAATAGTGGATTCACTTTGAAAATATTTGCAGATTGTTTATGACCAGGGCGTCTAATATAATGAAATTAGTGTTAATTATGGTTAAAATACTAAAATGTATCTCTGTTGCCGATCTGCAACAAAAATAAACATACATAGCTTTTACACATCTAATGAAATTAATTAAATTTCAAATAATGAGAATTATATTGCAAATGTCTAAAGGACAACTGCATATGTTTTCCTCATCTTTTACAGGAACAAAAATGATTGTTAATTTAAGTTGTCAGAAATCTGATCTAATTCAGTGAACATTGTGGACAATATACAAATACAAGACCCATTTTTGTTGTTGTGGCATTTTAAAAATGAACTGGCACTTAAATTTATGACATTTGATTTCAGGGACAATGTGCAAGAATATTACATCAGATTCCATTGATAGTTTGAGTAAAATAATTGTATCTGTTCATTATAATTATAGAGTTGTTTACTGCTGCAACAGCTGCAAAAATAAAATCAATGTCACAAATAAAAACTGATTTCATTATATTTCCTGATGCAAATGTCATTCACGTTATGATTACCAAGAAGAATTGTAATATATATTCAATATGAATTTAGAAATTGCCACTGATATTTTGTACAAGTCACAGAAGCAGTAAATGAGGCAAATACAACGTAAGAAATGAATCATTATTGCATTTTTCCCAGTATATATGTAACAAAAATATTCAAGTCACTCACAGATTTAGGCCAGTACACAACAGTGGATAATATGAATTATAAATCTGTTGTCCATATGCTCACTATGTTTGTTCAGGCAATTATATCAGATTTCTTGCACCAAAGAGGTTCATTGGTATCACTTTACAATAAGATTTCATTTGTTATATTAGATGGCACATTATTTAAGAGTTAACTATGAACAATGCTTTTAAGAGCATATTTTAACCTTTATGTTAGTTAATAAAAAAATTTTTTTCTTAAAATTATGGTTAAAGGATGCATTGTAAAAATGTGTTTGTGAATGTAGAAATTAACATTAAACCAGGTTAATAAATGCTGTACAAGTATTGTTCAAAGACCGTTCATTTTAACTAATGTAGTTAACTAATGCTAACAAATGAATCCTAATTGTAAAGTGTTACCGTGTTATGATTTTTAGTTGAGATCTGCCAGAATGAACGCCATTTGTTTGTTACAAATATCATTTGAAACTAAGAAAATCTGAGAAGCATTCATATTTTTCTTCAGATTTGGGTAGGAATAAGTGGGGGAGGGTCTGTTCAATGGAAAATTGTCTTTTTATTGCTGAAAATGTGTATTTTGTTTTTAGATGTTTGATTTGAAAATGTCTTACATGTGTGTGTGTGTGTGTGCGTGTGTGCGTGCGTGCGTGTGTGTGCGTGCGTGTGCGTGCGTGTGTGTGCGTGTGCGTGCGTGTGCGTGTGTGTGTATGTGCGTGTGTGTGTGGAATGTGAACTAGTTAGAGATTCAAAACATGTCTGTATGATGTGATTTATTTCTGTATGCTGAATCCATGAATGAACAAACTTTTCTTAATGCCACAAACAAACCCCTTATTTCATTAATGTCACTCTATGGTAGTGCAAATGTGTATATATATATATATATATAGGTTTATTTTGTTCTAATTCCAACACAAGTTGATATTCATGAAAAATATAATGTAGGATTTGGGGCACTACCAGCATTTTCTATCCACCTTAATCAAAATACCAAGTTCTTGGCACTTAAACTTCATGTCCTTACTCACAATGGTGGTTCCCAAGACGTTTATTGATAGTGCAGTGCTGTTGATGTCATTTAGCAATGTTAAAAGTTCTTGGACTGGTTTGGAAGTGGAATAAAATTTAAACCCAGCTGCTAAGACATTTTCAGCAGAGAAGCAGATTCTCTAGTATATACAGGAGGTGAAATGTGACTGGCTGCCAGAGCAGTCCTATAACTGAAGCACTATTGGATTTTTATATAATTTAAAGGGCAGAAGCTACCCAATATGCTCCACCATTTGATTATGTTTCTGTTGAAATCGTCACGCATTAAATAAAGCTGCACATTGCAAGGCACTTTAGTGAATGTTTAACATAAAGTACATTTCTCATCATAGGTGGTATCTGCAAGGGTTGGACAATGAAACTGAAACACTAGCCAATTTAGTGTTGGAGGTTTCATGGCTAAATTTGAACAGCCTGGTGGCCAGTCTTTATTGATTGGATATTCCACTATTAAGAACAGAGTGTGGAGATTTATTTAGCAGAGTAATAGCACAATTTTGCCTAAAATATTGCAATGCACACAACTTTATGGGTGACATCAGAGCTCAAAAGAGGACAAATTGTTTGTGCGCGTCTCGCTGGTGCATCTGTGGTTAAAACAGTCTTTGTGATGTATCAAGAGCCACAGTATCCAGGGTAATGTCAGCATACCACCAATAAGAACTAATCACATCCAACAGGAGTAACTGTAGATGCAAGAAGAAGTTGTCTGAAAGGGATGTCTGGGTGCTAAACTGGATTGTATCCAAGAAACATAAAACCGCAGCTGCCCAATCCGCTGCAGAATTAAATGTGCTCCTCAACTCTCCTGTTTCCATCAAAACCATATAGCCAAACTATAGCCAAACCTTTGGTCCGTCGAGCCAATGCCAAATGTCAGTTTCAATGGTACCAGCAGTGCAAATATTGGGCTGTGGAAAATTTGAAACATGTATTTTTCTCTGAGTCCACCTTCACTGTCTTTCCCACATCCAGGAGAGTTATAGTGTGGAGAAGCCCCAAAGAAGTGTAACACCCAGACTGTTGCATGCCCAGAGTAAAACATGAGGGTGGATCAGTGATGGTTTGGGCTGCCATATCATGCCATTCACTAGGTCCAATACTTGTGCTAGATGGGCGCATCACTTCCAAGGACTATGGAACCATTCTGGAGGACCATGTGCACCCAGTGGTTCAAACATTGCATCCTGAAGGTGGTGGTGTGTCTGGATGATAATACACCAATACACACAGCAAGGCTGGTGACGGAGTAGTTTGATGAACATGAAAGTCAAGTTGATCTCTCATGATCATCTCCTATGACCTGCACAGTGCCCAGATCTAAATATTATTGAGCCACTTTGGGGTGTTTTGGAGGAGCAAGACCGGAAATGTTTTCTTCCTCCAGCATCACATAGCGACCTGGCTGCTGTTCTGCAAGAAAAATAGCTCAGACTCTCTCTGGCCACTGTGCAGGAATTGTATCTGTCATTGCCAAGAATAAATTGATGCCTAATTGACACTACACAATACTAATGAATTATTGTGGTCTAAAACCAGACATTACATTTTGATTGTCCAACCACTGTACTTTGAAGGCCTTAATAATTTTCATGTGAAAATTAATAAACTGATGTAACATCTTTGCACACAAAGTTCAAGTTTGTTTTAGGAGTTTGAAATATCTAAACAAACTTTTTAAAAAACATTTTTTTAATGTGTAGATTAACTATACGTATAATGTGTAGATGCCATTTTTATGTTTAATACAGTAAAGTTGCTTTTTAAAGCAGTCAACTGTATTCAATGCAACATGACTGGAGTTTTGAATTGCATCACTTCTGCTAACCTCCACATCAATATGATCCAATGCTTTAACCGTTGTTCAACACGGTCACTGTTTGCAGATACCATTGAAATATAGCAAAAGTAAATCCTACCTGGATTCCTGACACCTTGCACATTCATTCAGAAACATCAGTCCCTTGGCTTCTCACAAGTTTACTGCAGTATTCCGTCTCTTGGAGGCTCCTCTGAACTTTGAAGGTTCTTCTGTAGACACTTCTGCAATTAGAAATGGATGGAACAAATAAGGGAGACAATAAAAAATAAAATAAGTTATGCCAAAGTGGATTAGAAATGAACAGTTCAACCAAATAAAATGTCATCATTTAGTTTATTTTCAAGTTTTTTTTTCTAATAAATACAAAAGATATTTTTACAAATATTGGGCATAGATAGCCATTGACCTCTGTACTCTTCTTTTCCTATGGAAATAAGTGGCTAAGGTTAACAATGTTCTTTAAAATATTTTCATTTGTGTTCAACAAAAAAAAAAGGTTTGGAATCATATCAGGGTGGGTTTTTTAATGCTAGAATATAAATTAAAATATAGTTTATCTTCCCCAGTCAGTTTAACTAGATTTGGTATAAATTTGGGCTCAGTGTTTCATATGTAATAAAGGGTTAGGGCTGAAGCAACTAAAGCTGGCAGTTACTCAAACCCCACACAAATATACAATTGCACAAAATAGAGCATCACAAGAATTAAAGTGATTAAAAAAACAAAAAAACAAAAACTAATAATGTCTGTTATGAATTAAGTCTAATCTGTGCTTTCAGCATATTGCGCTGCCAAGAGTCACATTTTTGTATTCTCACTTTATTCAGGATTGTTAGCAGGAGCTACAGGGGTAAGTGTGTAAAGACTGATATTTTTCCCTTAATTTTGTTCATTCATGTTTTCTTCGATTCTTCGCTGCAATAGAAAATGATTTTGTTGATGCTAAATGCACACTTTAATCTTTTCACGCTGTCATCAAATTTAAAATTGGTATTCATCTCACATTTCCCTTTAAAGCTTTATGGTTTCAACGTTCACCATTTGATCCAAGTCTTTGTTTTGAAGAAGCCAGGAGGATTTCTTCTTCTGCTTCCAGCACCGTTCTTGTCTTTGAGTGGTTAAAGAAGAATTTCCTGATCAGCTCATTTGCCTTGTCGCTTCAAAGCAAAATGAAGATTTACCCACTATAAAACCTCTTGAGGATATAAATATCTCTCTCTTACTTTTTCCTTTTCGTTTTTCTTTAATTCACAAGACTGGGGCGTTTTTTCCTTCAGCTTAGAGTTATGGCAAGGCCAGATTCCAAGAAGACCTGTTTGGACGTCTACATTCTTGGCTTCTTATTACCACTGCTTCATGATGTGTATTCTGACATACTTTAAGTTCATTCAGATTTGAACTAAAATAATTACTTCCTTTTCTAAATTCTTGTTTCCAGTTCATCTGTTGTGTCGAAGATAATTCTTGGAGAAATATCTCAGCAAAATCCTGACTACTTATTATGCCAGTCAGTCTTGTGGCAGTTTTGTGCAAATTTGCCATTTTCATGTTAATCACTTACTCGGTGTAAGCAAAATGTATTTTTCCTCCTCCTTCAAACACCATTCTCATCTACTTGTGTGTAAGCTTCAATAGTTTTTCATTTTCTATTGCAGCTGAAACGTCATAACATTATAAATGTGTATTAAATCTTATTTTTTGCAATGTTTTTTCCGATTTTGTTTACTATACATTTAACAACATGGATGTCAAATGTTTAAAAGTTGATGTGAAATGCAGAAAGGGACTGTGTGTATAAGTGTGTGTGTTTGTATGAGTGGTTTGCAAACATTTGCCTTAGGCCAGCAGTGTTAACACGCTAATTTTATCATTGCGCAGCATGAGGAACGCTAGTGGACTGACCGCAGCTGACCTAGCCCATGCCCAGGGCTTTCAAGAGTGTGCCCAACTGCTCTCCAATGCCCAGAACCGGCAACTCAATCAGCTTAATGGATTCTCGACCAATGGCTCTGTGTGCTTTGGAGACCGCAAGCCAATCCAAGAACGGGGCGTCTTTAATGGGGTTCCCAGCCGAAAGAGGTCTCTTGATTGCATGGAGTCTAATCACATTAAAAAGGCCAGAACAGATGGTAAGTCTCGAATGAATATTGAATATTTGATTCTTAAAGGGGCCCAATTATGCCTTTTATACTCACAAGTTCCTTTTAGTTCACAATGAGTATGTTTACATGGAC
>CAIGQW010054217.1:254375-267690 GCA_903798125.1 Danio choprae | reverse complement strand
TAATACAATTAAGACAATACTCTTATAAAGAGTCTACCATGTAAACAGAGATTTTTGATTACCTTAATCCGACTAAAGTCATAATTAAACTAAACAGAAATCGTATTAAGGCATGTGGAGTATGCCTATATTGAAGTGCAGTACAGATATGTAAACACCTTAAACTATTACCGTTATGTAGAATTGTGGCCGCATTTTGTGACAGGGTGTTTCATACACACACAGCTGTTTGACACTATTCTCTGCACCTACCAAGTCAGTAAAGGACCACAGACACCTGCATTGCAAAATGGCGAGTTTTTTTCTCCCATTCGGTCTGCACTATCAAATTTCATTAAAACAACATTCTTCCACCAGTCCTTGCTTCATACGCGCATCCAATACCTGTTTTTTACCTGGGGGCATGCACGAAATGTTCCTGAATTAAAGTGAAAGTGTCAAACTGCAGTTAAAGTCGGAAAATTAAAAATGAAACACCCGAAATTACATGAAACTCCGGAGGAAACGTGGATAGCGCGATGACGTTAATTGATCTATGTGCTATAACATGTAAAACGGGATCATGCAAGGAACATTCAACATGCATCTCGTGTAAACACCAAATCATATTGTTGTCTTTTTCAGATAAAGGCTTTTTAAATTACTGATGTCCATGTAAACATAGTCAATATTGATTTATGAGCATTGAAAAAATATCATGTTTTTTCACAGATCTAATATACTGGTACGCACATTTCATTTAAATCTCATGCTTAGGTTGACACGGTCTTGTGTGTATGAGTAAGCCTATGCAAAAAAACAATGCTCAAGTTCTCTTATGGCACACCTTTGATAGCTGGCTTTCTGTGCCGTAACTTCATGTTTGTCTATTTGGAAAACTATATCAAGAGTTTAAACTAAAGCTAGAGATGGTTTTATTGTTGGTAGATGCTGCACCATTGAAGAAAGCAACGTGGAATCTCATTACACTAGACAATCAGTATGTTTACATGGACACCAATACTCCGATTTTAATATGATTAAGAGAATACTCTGATTAAGAGTCTACAATGTAAACGGCGATTTTTATTTTTTGATTACCTTCATCCGACTAAAGTCATAATCGAACTAAGCAGAAATCAAATTAAGACGTGGACTATTCCTATTTTAGTCACATTATTGAAGTGCAGTACAGACATGTAAACACCTTGATCAAATTATAACCGTTCTGTAGTACTTTTAGCTACATTTTGCGACAGGATGCACACATGACAGTTGTCAGGCATTTGACAACAAACAAATAAAAATGGCTTCAAGCAAGAGCACATTGTTGGTGCGAGCGAGAAAAGATGACTATGCTGAGAATTTTGGAAGAAATGGACATTATCATATAGATACTGTAAAATTAAATGAAAACTATAATATCTGTAGCAAATTTTTCTGTCGTTTTAAATCGAACCCTTCAGAGTAATAGTTTGCTGACAGTAGTCTAATGACTCAAAAATAAGCAGTAAAAACTGTTTTTAATCGATTTTTGGATGCTTGGCCTTCAATCAGAACTGAAACTTAAGGCATGTTCTGGGGACAACTGAGTGTATTCGTGTTGTAAACATAGCATAATAGGACCCCTTTAAAAACATTTTTACAATGGACCGTTTTAGTACTTTGTTGGGTCGCCATTGCAAAATCAGCAGACTGCCATCACCATACATTTCAGATCTCGGTTATCAGCCAATAAACGGGTCCAGTGGAGAAGAGCAGTTGGAGAACATGCACATGGAGTTTGGGCCTGCACTGAATTCCACAGGTGGGAACAGAGCTTTAAATGGATCCTTGCCTTTGCCGTCCAATGGCTACTGCAGTCCAGAGCAAGACGGGGGGGTCCAAATGGAGAGCTCATCCTCTCCAGTCCACAAAGAGTTGGAGATCTTTAACGTGACCTCCATGCAGATACCATGTCGTTGCACTAACTCCTATGCCTATCTGTAGGGGCATTTGCCTTTTACGTCATTGAAGCTCTTTTGGTGATGTGTGTCTGGGAGGGAAATTAATTTAGTCTGGCACACATCATATGGATAAAACTTGTGGTCATATGTTGCTTGCACCACCCCATCTATTTAACTTCTGGTGGTATGCACCAGAAGTTTTTTTTTAAAACGAGCAAAAAAATGGAGAAGGTTGTTTTGTTTTGCACAATGACTTCCTTGAATGCCTCTTTAAATGTAATTGCAATGCATTCCAAAAAAAAAATGTAATCATCCCAATATTTTCCTTTACTGTAAAATAGTAGTTTGCTATGAGGATGTTTTTAGGCCTTGAAATCTATACTTGGAAAGTGTGTGATTTTTCTTCTTCTCCTGTTCTTTGTTGGTATAACACTGATTGCACGGCTTTTGCTGTGAATTGTATTTGCCCTTACAAATTTCGGAAATTGCTTTGTAATATTGTTTGAATCTTTGGACTTTGTCCATAATAGTTATTGTATGAGTGACTCATTATTTTCCTGTAAAGTAGCAAAGAAAGAAATTCCAGATGAATGCAGGTTTTATTTCCAAATTGAAAACATCAAATGTTGTTTATTTTATTTTTCATCCCTTTTTTTTGTCTTCAACATTTAATTCTATTGTTATGCCAAAGCATATCTTATGAATGTACAGAGTGCATCCATTGACTATCGCTGTGCACTTGGTTACTTCTTTAACCTTAGATCTTTCTGTTGATGTTATTTGTTGAAGTCTGTTTTGTTAGATTTACTGTATTTGCAGTCTCAAGTGTTTATCAGTCAGGTTATTGTATGAGGGCAAAAGTCTTTTTTTCCCATGTAATGTTTTGCATACCATTTCATATGTGGTGTGGGAAATATTTGTTTGTACATAATAAGAGCTGAATTGAGTGAAAGAGGATTCTTCGATTTACTATACTTTATATAAATTCATATATATATATATATATATATATATATATATGTCACATTTAACACAGAACAAATGCCAGATTTTTTTTGCACAGCATACAGACTAATGCATGATTGCCTACGTGAAGTACTAAGAGACGTCTGACTGTAAGTACTCATTTAAACACTGAAACTGAGCTGAAAGTATTGTTCATGTAAAGAAGCAGGATGCATAAGGTTGATGGAAATGTAATTTCTATACTCATTAAAATGTTCTGTCATTTAACAAAAACAGACTCTTGCATTTGTGCTTTTGTAAGAGCAGCAATCAAAACCACATGCAAGTAGGGCTGCACAATATATCGTTTCAGCATCGATATCGCAATGTGCGCATACGCAATGGTCACATCACAAAATATGCAATGTTGAGTCTGAATTATAGTTGACCAGGAGCTGCAGAATTGTATTTAATTACTGTATTTATTTGGAATTTATATGATTTATGCAACAACAAAAAGTTGTTCTTACTTAGAATTTTTGGCTTGTTTCTAGTCCTAAAATCTACATTTCAAAGCGAAAACAAGATTTGCCCCACTGACATAGTTTTCTTTGTGTTAAGGAAAAATTTGAAAGAAAAGATTATTATTATTATTTTTTTTTTTAATTTTTATTTTTTTTTTACTTGATCTAAGAATTTTTAGATGTTTGGACTAGAAACGAGACAAAGCAAAGTAAAAAAAAAAAAAAGAAGCTTTTTTTTAATTGTGATTAAGCAATTTCCGTAGCTGAATACTCTTAGACTCCATAGAAAACCATCAAATAGTGCTATTCAAACTATCTTCTAAAACTGTATCCCATATCTCTATATTTATCGCAGAAAATTCAAATATCGCAATATCAGATTTTTCCAATATCGAGCAGCCCTACATGCAAGTATTCATTTGATGTTGTTTTTTTTGTTTGCTACAATACACACATCTTTTGTGTTTGTTGGTTGGTACTTTCATTAACCCTTAAACTATTTTTTTTCCTTCAACAAATGATTTTTAAATATTTAATGCATCTTAATTCAAACAATGAAGTGTTTCAGTTTGAAGTGAATGTAGGGCAGTGTGCCAGTGTTTTATATTTGTTTAGGTAAACCGTATCATGGCTCGAAACCCGGACTTTACTCTCCAGGTCAAATGTTCATATGAAATTGTGTTATATAAACTGTACAGATAATTTTGAAAACCATAAACTGATCCATTTACTTAACAACCATGGAAAGATTTCAAGTAATAAAAACTTTGGAAATTGTTGTGCAAAACGGTAACGTTCAAATGAGAATGCAGTAAAGCTTTTCTTTCTCTAATAAGGTTATTATTCATTTGTTCTCTTTGACAGCAGGACTGTGCCATCCTGTGCAGCACCTCAATGGGGGTGACCTGATGCACGAGAACGTAAATGGGAATTCATCCGAGGTTAAGAGTGGTGATCATATTGGGAATGAGGGGGTCTCCTCACATCTTGGTCTTTTTGACAGTGGCCTTCACTTTGGGCACCTTAACGGCTTTGGAGACACAGCTGAGAACATGGAGGACGCCAGCAGTCAGATAGAGCACCGCAAGTCAGTCAGTGTAGAGGAGCAGTACGACCACATCACCTTCGACACCATGCACATCTATCATGGGTGTTAGACTTAACATGCCTTTATACATCCATTAAGAATGTGCTGATTGCTTTAAGTCCATGTCTTTTGAAAGGGATAATGTATTTGTGTTGTAAACGAAAAGAAAAGTGCATTCTGTGTACATATTTTTTTAGTTTGGGTCAGTCAGAAAATCATGGAACTTTTTATGCATTATTTGATCTATTGTATTAATTGTGCCTATGAATTAAATATAATTGTTTAATGGCATCTCTTTCTTTTGTAGCAAATAGAGCTGCTTATGATTAAAATGGTTGATCAGTTGACTGAATCAATTGTATGTTTTTTTTTGTTTTGCTCAAAATCTACATGATCTCTTTTAGCGTGCAATTATGTAATAAGTAATCAGGCAAAATACAGAATCATTTTCTTTTTGCAGTAATTGCTGAAGCTATTATGTTGTTGACATAAGGTCAAAAAAATTATTCAAATGATCAAAAACGATTAATTATTACCTAGCTAGTTCCATATAACTCCAATAAAAAGTTACAGATTCATTTTATTGATTTATTAAAAATTAACTAAGAATTTAATAAATGATTAACAAATGCTTTACAGGTAGTTTTTTCGTCAGTTTAGTTAATGAAATTGATTAATTACCATATTGTAAAGTGTTGCCGAACAATAACGTTAGGCGTTTTTTTTACTCAGTATATCTCGGGGATGTCGTAGGCCAGAAATGTTTTTGTTGTAGAATAAATAGTTTATTAAACATTTGGTGGTGTAATAAATAATGTGAACATACTTAAAAGAAATGACATAACGTTAATATTAATTAAATGAAGTTCCCAGAAGTTTTATCGCGATAATATCCTGTATTATTGAATGTCGAAGTTAGTTTTGTTTCCACAGTCTGACTCACAATACTTTTATATCTAGTGTTTTTCCACTTCGTTATTTACAAAATTGGGTTTCAAAAAAATTTAACAATGATGAACACAAATCGTTTACCTGTTATGAAATATCCTTCACGTCAGAGTATAAGGTGGACGTTTACTGCGTTTCCCGCCCTTAACCGCTAGGGGGACTCTTTGACCTCATTCCTCCCACGGAAACGTCATCGAGGCTGTTCCTCCAACCAAGACTGTACCAATGGAAAGACAAATAGGGGGACTTGTTATGTTTACGTAGCGTTTGACAAACATGTTACTTAAATCCTGGAATTATTTCTATTAACTCAAGAATATTTCAAACATGGACTGAAATATTGATCACTGCGTTGTTCAAAACTAAATACAAATTTCCTTATAAGATCTTTTGCGTGATGATTTTGTGTTTTTAGTCGCAAATAACCCCCCTGTGTGGGACAGGTGGTATATTCGTGTCTCGTGAAAAGACGTCTTGTACTCAGAAAGGAATATTAATCATCGCTGTTGTGACAAATACAGTTACCTTAGGATTTTTAAATAGAGCTTTAAAAATAAGCGCTGACGCTTTTTAGTGTAGATAAAGATGTCTACTCCAGCTAGAAGGCGACTCATGCGAGATTTTAAACGGTGAGTTGCTGTACACCGATAACGTGAGATGTGTTTTGTTTTGATGGAATAGCTGGCTAGCTAGTTAGCTTCATAACATTTAAGTCGGTTGCCGATTACTAAACGTAATATTCACGATTAAAACATGGTAATTGACTTTGTTCTTGTTGCTGTGAGCCTGTCGATTGTGTTACACTGCCTATTTACGTTGTAATGTTTCGTTTTAAAACTCTACATTTGTTTTAGCTGATTAGCTATCGAGCTAGTTCGAGCCGGTTAGAGAAGTTATTCAAGCTTGACTTGTCTGAATGTTATTACTTTCTTTTAAGCCAGTGTCTGATCAGTTTTAGAAAGTAACCCATATATTTCAGGTGTTTTCTAATAGATGTATGTGACTGACACTGAAATCATTTTAATATGTGTTGTGTGGTGGTCCCTCAGGCTCCAGGAGGATCCCCCAGCCGGCGTCAGTGGAGCTCCATCTGAGAACAACATCATGGTGTGGAATGCAGTTATATTCGGGTAAGAATAGAGCAAATATGTCTGATCGAGTAAAGGCTGAAAAAACAAGCTCCGGAGATCCCCATGATGGAAAACATCGGAATATGAGGGAGCTTTGGAACTGACATTTCCCAGCATGAAATGTGGATTACACTTTATTTTAAACTACGTGTACTTCCCTAAGAAAGCACGGTGTTACTACGTGGGTTAAGGTTAGGTCCATGGCTAGGTTTAGGAGTAGTGTCTAGTTATTACGCAGGTTATATGTTGCAATGATGAAATAAATGCATATACACATGAAACAACGTCCCCATATAGTTCCCGTTTAGAACGTTTTTTTGGTAGCCAAAAACTAACATTCAAAAAAATGTTGCAAGATTTGTTAATTTGTGGTCATATGTTGCTTGTACCACCCCATCTATTTAACTTCTGGTGGTATGCAAATTTTTTTTTAAAACAAAAGCAAAAAAAATGGAGAAGGTTGTACATTTTATAATTTGTAAAAACATTAAAAAAGAATCTTCCTACAATGTTTGCCACCCAAGAATAGGTTGCATTTCTGAATTGCATTAAAACTAACATTTTGTAATGTATTGTTTTGCTCTACTGCTGTTTTTACGGCATTTAAAAAAATCTAATATGTTAGGAATTATTGGAGTGGGGCCATTGAATTATTAGAAAATGAGCATACACCAATCTGAGCACAGTGTTGGCATTGCTTTCATTTACAATTGTATTTTTAATATGAAGTGTTTGAAATTGTTTATATTTAATAAAGTCAAAAGAAGTGGAGCCACACCCACCAATTGCACAATTGATGTTGATAAACCAAAGTCCTGATATAAATGTCAATTAACTTTTCATTTGTGGAGATTGTTCAAATGATGTGTTATCACTCTTCAGTTTCACTTGAAGTAGATTGCGACCTTAAAACTGTTTACTGAATCTGCAATTTTATCCAAATTTTGTTTCATGTTTTCACATGCAGTCCAGAGGGAACACCTTTTGAAGATGGTAAGTTTGTTTGCTGACCTAAATTTATGCAAATATGTTACGTAAATTAGTAAAAGTTGTACTGAAATTAAAGATACAGTGTTTGCTTTGTCCATAAGGTACATTCAAGCTCACAGTCGAGTTCACAGAGGAATATCCAAACAAGCCTCCAACAGTGAGGTTCGTCTCAAAGATGTTTCATCCAAATGGTGAGTGATGCTTCTTGCAAGTCTCAATTACTAGCAATACTGTCTCGATAGAATTTTTCCAGTACACACTCAATGGTGCCCACACAAAATCTGCTCCTCAATTACAAAATAAACAAATCTCTGCAGTTTGGAAGCTTACATTTTTTTTCTTCTTAAAATTAGTTTATTTTTAATAAAGTATTTCAAACAGCAGTAAACTAATTTCAGTAGAAGTATTTTGCTTAGCATCTTTATTATTACAATAAATTACTTTAGTCAAAAATGTAAAAACTTTTAAGATTTTCAAAGTCAAAATTAAGGTTACTGGTATATTTTTGTTGGTCTGTAAGTGATCAAGCTTTCATTCTGACTGTGAATCTTTAACTTTCTCTTGTCTTTTCTCAGTGTATGCTGATGGCAGTATCTGCCTAGATATTCTTCAGAATCGGTGGAGTCCTACTTATGATGTTTCTTCTATTCTCACATCAATCCAGGTATGTTAAGAGATTTACTTTGATAGTCTTTTCAATGTAGCAGGTGGAAAAAATCCATTGAGAATTGTCTGCTGTATGCCCTGGCAAAAAAGTCAGAAAAATTGTTGTCATTTACTCACCCTTCACTTAAACCTGTTTGAGTTTCTTTTTTCTGTTGAACACAGAAGTTGAAACCTGTAACAATTGACTTCTTTAGTATTTGCATTTCCTGCTATGGTTGGCAGTGGAAACTAGTTTCCAAGATTCTTTAAAACATCTTCTTTTGTTCAATGGAAAAAAGGAAACTCATAAAAGTTTCCCACACCACTTGAGAGTGAGTAAATGGTGAGAATCTTAATTTTTAGGTGAACTCTCCCTTTATTGGTTGGGAGAGTAAATGATGTTTTAGTTTTGCTTTTTTTAATTATTACAAGTTTGCTTTCCTGTTGTTGTGTTCGTGGGGCCTAAAATTAGATTTTGTTCCCTCTCTTGTTTCTTTACAGTCCCTTCTAGATGAGCCAAATCCCAACAGCCCTGCAAACAGCCAGGCAGCACAACTGTATCAAGAAAACAAACGGGAGTATGAGAAACGGGTGTCAGCGATTGTAGAGCAGAGCTGGAGGGACAGTTGACAACATTCATAAACCACATTCTCACTGAAACATCGTTTTCCTTTTTTTGTTTGGCTCTGTTGTTGGAGGATAGTTTTTCAAATCTCCATTTTTAAGTTTTTATGCACTTTACTCATGCAAGATTGTGATTTTTGGTTTTATTTCTCTCCCACATTTTTGCCTGGACTGATTTTCAACCCTCATTAAGATCATTGAGAGGGGAGCTACCCCTGGTGTACAATGCTTGACTAATTTTGTATCTGGCATGAATTTGCAGTAATTGTCCTCTTTTGCAAAATGCGATAGCATCTCTAAAAAAAAAAAAACAGATGGATGAGTCGATCGAGACAGTCTAATCCAGATACATGACTCACTAAGTCATCGTAGTGTTGATGAAAACATCACTGGTGCTTCGTTGTCAATTTTTAATATCATGGTTTTGCTTAACACCGTTGAAAGTGTCCTTTTTAAATTTCTGTTTTGCTCCCATTTTACAGGATTAGTATTTGTTGTGTTGGTTTAGTCAGAAGATTGTGTTCTACCACATGAGTGGTGAGCTTCTCTCGTTCGCACTGAAAACAAAGACATTGGTAGACAGATATGAGAGTTTATATTAAATACCAATTTATGCTGACAGAAAAGGGCAATATGGTGTGGAGTATAAAATATATATATTTACTGATTTAAAAAAAAAAGAGATTTGCTGGAATTGCTCAGTTCAAAAATATCCTCAAGTTCTGTAACCTCCTTTTAACGGCTTGTAACACAAGTCCAATCAAGTGAAATAATGTCTTCAGGTGTCCCCCCCCCTCCCCCCCTCAAGCCCTTGATCTTTGCAGATGTTTGCCCTGTTACATGCATGAATGCCTGAGTGTGTCCTTGCCTCTACTGATCTCTTGTATATACAAGTCACATCTGAATTTTGTGTACAGATTTTGCACTGGTTGGCAATCTCATTTTCCAGCACTTGTAAATACTTAAATAAAAGGTGAAACTACGCTTGTGAGTCACTAGTATTTTATACATCCGTCTTTGCATTTAATAACAGTTTATTTGCATTTACTATACAGACTTGGGTGAAACATCACGATTTTATTATGAAAAAAAAAATCTTCTTTGAGAACATGCACAATTGATCATGTGACACAAATGTTGAAGACAAACCGTTTGGTCCACAGTGGACCTGAGCTAACACGAACAGTAAAACTTTACAAAAAGGTCTCATTGATTAACCATTAATGTTATGTAATGCATTAACAACAAGCAACACATTTGTTACTCTAGCTTCTGTTTATAAAATGGCTCCCCAGCTCAGGTATACGTGGTTTTTTTTTTTTTATAGGTAAAAGTCTTAGTTTGCCACACCAAAAAAATGAAACCCGTCATTTAACCATCCTCCATTTAATCCAAACTTGTTTGAGTTTATTTCTTCTGTTAACCACAGTGGAAAATACACTGAAGAGTGTTGGGGAGTGAAAACAGCCATTTACATCCTGTTTTGTGTTCAACAGAAGAAATTCATAGACGTTTGGAACCACTTGAGCATGAGTAAATGTTCATTTTTGTATGAACCATCCCTTTAATGTTAACTAACTCTAACAAATGAAACATTTTAGTCAATGAACTTCGTAATTCTCAACTAATATTAACAAAGATGAATAAATACTGTGGCAAATGCATTAACTAATGGAACCTTATGATGTTATCAATATTGTAAGGCCTTGTTTTTTTTTTTACATTAACTAAAGCCATGCAACAAGACTGCGATCAGTGTAGTTTATTTCACATGAACATATGTACAGTTATGCAAGACATAAATACAAGTAGCTGAAAATAAAAAAAATTACACTGTTGTCTGGTTGGATGAACAGCATACTCCTAACGCTGTAGAACATCAATAACTACAAAACTGATGAGCGAATCCTCTCAGAAATATATCCCTAAAAGATACACTAACGGTTGACCTGTTACATCATCACAGGCCTCACAAAACTGAATGCTAAACTCAGGAGGGGCACCTGACACTACCTGTTGTACGTCCTCTCCTTTTTAGACCTCTCCAATGCTTTGTCCATGGTCTTCTCATTGTCTCCTCTGCACTTGGGACAGTACCATTTCCCTTTGGGCTTATGGTGCAGATCAACGCATGAGAAGTGAAACCATTCAATAGTGCATTCGTCATTATCACAACCAATCATCTCTCCGTAGGACACCTGCTCACACAGGCAGTATGTGGGTTCATTGGGATCAATAGGCAGGTCTGTTGGCGATGGTTCTCTGTCCTGCTTGCTCTTCGACCTCTTCTTCTTTTTGGATGATGTGGTTGACGTCTTAGGCTTCTTTTCCTTTGGTACACCTGATGAAACGTCCTCGATGTGCTCCAAGCTGTAATTAGAGTTCTCCCGATTTTCGGAGCCATTTTTCTGCCTTCTCGAACGCTTCCCACCAGATTTGTCAACTGAACTCGGGGTCTCGTCTCGTCTCCGATCCACACTTGGTTTACTGGCCGAGAGCACTGAAGCAGAAAGCGGCGTCATGGCTGTGGTTGTTACGGCGCTCGGGGTGCTGCCCACCGACACGCTGCTCTCCGGAGAGTCCTGGCAGGCCTGGAAAAGCTCACCCTGCCACTCCAGCTGCCGGCTGCGGTTCTCCACCATTTCCACCATTTGGCCTGCGATCTGGATCTTTTCATCTCCGAGTTCTTCTGTGCGGATCAACGAGCGCTGGATGCAGTGGAGCAGACGCCGTCTCTGGACCGGATCCGATTCGTGTCTGTGCTTTTCATAAGCCTCATCCAATTCGTTGAGGATCTCTGTATGAGCAGACCAGGAGTAGTGAATTTTTTTTTTAACATAATTAGGTCTAACATGATAAGTTACATTTAGAATTTAATAGCAATTCCTTTTTTCTTAAAGTTACACACCAAAAAAAGTAGTTACTGTAACAGACCACAATATAAAAATGGTACATGCACACTGCTATGATATGTAAATCTATGCATTTTTACATCATTTTAAAGGGTTAGTTCACCCAAAAATTAAAAGTGTTATTAATTGTGACTAAATACTGACTTCAGTGGTTCAACTGTAATCATACGAAGCACCAAGAACACAAGTTCGTTGGAAAACAAATGTCTTCTGCATTAATTCAGGGTAAATTACAGGCAATACGAAGCTTGCATGTTGTACTGCTGACTCTTAATAGCAATATGTCATACTCACTGTGTGCCCTAACAACCTGACATTGTTTTTTTGGAGAACAAAATGTTCTTGGAGCTTCATATGACTACCGTCGATCCACTGAAGTCATGTAGAATATTTTGGCAATGTTTTGGGTTATATTTCTGGACTTTGAACATCTCTGGAGTGTTGCTGTCAATGGAGGATGAGAGAGCTCTTGGCTTTAATCTAAAATATCTTAATTTGTCTTACGAAAGTGAACAAAGGCCTCAGGGGATTAAAATGACATGAGGGCGAGTAAGTATTAATTTCATAAATAATTATTAGTAAGTGAGTAAACTTTAAGCTCCAGCAAATCAGTCAATCATGTTATAAAATTGTGACACAAACAAACCAGTAAAAAGACGTTGAAAAAAAAGGAAACTAATGTTGTGTATGTGTGCAACTGCAGGAGATTTCTACCTTTTTTTTACTATATAAAAACAAAAATAAAATAGCCCCTGTAATGGCTCCCAGTAAAGCCTTACCACGTTTTGCAATAACGTTAAACAGAGTTCCTAACAACATGGTTTGAGTATAGACCGTTTCTATGATTTTTCAGTGCCTATTTACACAACACCAGCACGCAGCTGTGATTTCAAGCTACGTGATAATTTCAACAGGAAATTTGGTGGCGCTAGACGCTGCCAGACTCCATCCGAACAGGATATGTAGCGATTTAATAGAAACCTCTAAATAGTGTACACATAAATAAAGATTATATTTACTCAATAAATCTGATCAACTGTGCAGCTTTAAACTCTCAATCTTGCCTGTTTCAAACTTGCCTGTTTCACGTGCTAACGTTAACAGTTAGCCGCTAGCCAGCTAGCTAGTGTGACATCTAACACCCGTTGCTCAAACAATGCAGTGTTTTTGTTCTTACACTTCTGGCAAGTGGAAATGTCTGTAATCTCTCACCTTGATATTTGGCGTCTATTTCCTTCATTAGAGACACACATCTTTGTAGGTCCAAAGGCAAAGACTCGACCAGCTCCAGATACTCCTCAACATAGTTCACAACCTGAGACGACTCGCCGTTTGATGAAGGGTTCAGCATCTTTTCAAACGCATTTAGGTGGTTGATAGATGTATGATAAATCGATTTGAATAATTATCCTATCATATGACTCTGGTTTAAAAAAAAATAAAGGCTGCTGGGAAAAGTTACTCAGGTGTTAGTAGTAGTAGTAGTGAGTTGTTCAGGACCAGTGACGATTCAATGGCGGAGACCAACCTCATGAATATTAATAAATTTACGCTGACGTTGATTCGTAACCCTCCAACCGAGTTT
>CAIGQW010054217.1:242850-253975 GCA_903798125.1 Danio choprae | reverse complement strand
TACCGCATGTCTTTGGACTTGTGGGGGAAACCGGAGCACCCGGAGGAAACCCACGCCAACACAGGGAGAACATGCAAACTCCACACAGAAACGCCAACTGACCCAGCCGAGGCTCGAACCAGCGACCTTCTTGCTGTGAGGCGAACGTGCTACTCACTGCGCCACTGTGAGGCCCCTATATATATATACATATATATATATGTGCTAAATATTTTGTCTCTGCAATAAATATTAAATTGCATTTTATTTTAAATTTCAGTTCCATCAAATAATTCAAAAGTAACACAACAATACAAAATTTCCTTATTTAGAATATTTTTATTATTACTATTGGCAATATGCGTACATTTTGTTTTAAAACATCTGAATTGAATCACTTTAAACTCTAATGTGGAAGTGAAAAATAAGGTCTGAATATTAGCAGTGGGACATAAATAACAGTGTTACTTTCATCTCTGCAGGAACTCTTGCCATTTAAACCGGCCATTTATTTTTCAACTGAAAAACATTGCAAACTTATAGATTTGCACTAAATGACCTGTAGATTGATCATTACTGTGACACATGAAAAGAAAAACACAACCTAATAATGAAAAAAGTACCACTACAATATTTAACTTTCAGCACTTAAAAACTGAAATTCAGGCACAGTACTAAAATCAGGTGCATTTGGCAGCTCCATCAAGGGTTGCATGCTGAATGTGCTGTTATAGCCTGAAAAGCAAATGTTGTCAGGGCTTCAAGAAAATTGCTTTGTTACTTTCATCCCACTTTACTTTTGTCCCCACTCTTCCCTATTACAGACATTCAGACATCTGTGCATACCTTTCCAGTTGATATTTAATATATCACTCTAAAAAATATATATATATATATAAATTGTGTCCTCTCTAAATATCCATTATCTGCCATACATCTTATGCTGACATGGTAAAAGGTTACTTACTTCCAACACTGAGAATGTCCTGCAGGGGTCACTTATGTTAAAGCAATGAGCCTCTAAATTCTGTTTCTCAGCACATCATGTAGATATCTTTTTGCTTTGAGCGTATGGATTCCTTGTTTCAGTTACATGCCTAAAAAGTTAAGCTTTAACTGTTGTGAATGACCTTTGAAAACTGTAAAAGGTAATTCTACAAGTGTTATATTAGCCGAAATGTCATAATGTGCAAATGAGAGGGGAAATGAGTATAAAGTTCTCCAGAGAGAGCACAGCAGAGCCTCATAGTCTTACTCAGACCCGAGCGTTGTCGTAAAAATTAACCTATTACGCATTTCTGTGTCAATGGAGAATTCCGAGTTTGGACCAAATTAGGCTAGTTTCCACATTAACTGAATGTCAAGAATCGAGGTGTACAAGTGAGGTTTTGCGCAGATGCTGCCAGGCTAGGGGTAATGACCATTTAAACGCCTGTATTTATAAAGAACATTCTTTTGAAGGAACTTTGCTCATTTAGATGTCGGCGGAGTAATCTAACATTTAGAAATGTGCTGTCAACATGTCATTTACTCACTCATTGCTTGTTCAAACCTGTTTGAGTTTATTTTGTCTGTTGAATGAAAAAGAAGTTAATTTGAAGAATGTTGGAAAACAGAAGTCATTGACTTTCATATATTTTATAGACTTTCATAGCAAGTTTTTTTTCCCAACATCCTACAGAATATCAATATCAATATTGTGTTCAACACAAAAAAAAGCGCATTAATAAAAGTTTAGAACCCCTTAAGTGTGATTTAATTGTTTTAATTATATTTTAATTATTTCAACTATAGCCTCCGCTGGGTCAGTTGTCGTTTCTGTGTGGAGTTTGCATGTTCTCCCCTTGTTTGCGTGGGGTTTCTTCCGGGTGCTCCGGTTTCCCCCACAAGTCCAAAGACATGCAGTATAGGTGAATTGGGTAAGCTAAATTGTCCGTAGTGTATGAGTGGGAATGGGTGTGTATGGATGTTTCCCAGAGATGGGTTGCAGCTGGAAGGGCATCCGCTGCATAAAACATATGCTGGATAAGTTGGCGGTTCATTCTGCTGTGGCGACCCCAGATTAATAAAGGGACTAAGCCGAAAAGAAAATGAATGAATGAATATTATTATTATAGGAATGAATTTTAAAGTGTAAGTTCCTCCTGCGATGAAAAACTGAATTATCAGTATAATTTATCCAGTCTTCAGTGTCACATTATCCTTCAGAAATCATTGTAATCATTGATTTGCTGCTCAAAAACATTTCTGAATATTATCCACATTGACAGCTGTTAGTATAGGGATCAACATATGTGTGACAACTAAAATACAATCTTGTTTGTTTGTTTTTGCTAGAATTTTTGTATGAGAAAAGAGTTAAAAAGAACTCTTTATTAATAAAGGAATGTTTTGTAACAGGCGTTGTAACATTATGTTTGAAAACTGTAACTATATGAATTGCTTATTTCTAGAAGTCATGCATGATGCAATCAAAACAAAACTTAGATCACTCTGCTGAACAAACTCTCTCGAAATCAAACATAGTGTTGTTGTCTTGTCAGTGTTTGATTTTGCAAAGGGACACATATTTATTTAGCGAAAGTGACCAGTGTTAGGGAAAGTTACTTTTGAAAGTAATGCATTACAATATTAAGTTACTCCCCAAAAAAGTAACTAGTTGTGTTACATAGTTGCATTTTTATGGTAAGTAATGTGTTATGTTACTTTTGAGTAACTTTTTTCTTACCTGGCTGAGGCTTGATCTCTTTCAGAACCTACACCTTCATTTACCTTTTAAAAACACATTAAAAATAATAATAGTATAATCTTATATTTTGTGAACTTTCTGAACCCAGAGCTATACAAGCCACATATTCAGGTTAATGAATGTTTTTGCTACTTTTGTACTTAAATTTGTCTTATTAGTTAAGTAAAATCACTGTCCATTGAGACAATGCCCTTTTCTGTTTCTTTGATGCATTGAAAATAATGAGAGTACTTACATCGCAGAAATCTAAGGCTCTGCCATCTTGGTTTCCATCTGTTCCTGCAGTCTCTTATCGAGAGTGTGATTCAACGTGAGTACGTTCATTTTAATTCAGCAATTTATTTTTTTAAAGCTAATTAATTAAACTAAAAAGTAACTCAAATATTATTACTTAATTTAAGTAATGCGTTACTTTACTCGTTACCTAGAAGAGTAATATTATTACGTAACTCCCATTACTTGTTGTGCGTTATGCCCAACAAGCAAAATCACCTCACTCAGTTTCTCATCAAATCTTCTGACTGTAGTTTAAGTGGCTCTAACAAACAGTGTGACATGCGGATCTTAGTAAAAAGTAGTCTGCCATTTGTTCTCATTGCCATATTTCAATTTAGCACATCAAAATACATAATGTAAAATCACATAAGACCAAAAACAGGTACAAAACAGATGAACACAGTAAATAAAAATTGAGAACAGCTATGATTATAGCATGGTAACTGATTAAAACTGCTATTTCTGAAAGTTACAATCGTCAAAAATGAGTAGAAAGTGTACAGGAAGTGAACTACAGCACATCTATGACCACTGCACATCAGATCTGCTCTTCTTCAGTCATTTTTAAAAAAATTTTTTAGCTATATTTGATTGGGTTTAGGTAAGGGCTCTGGGCACCAAATCATTATTTCAATGTTTTCAACTTCAAGGAACTGCTATAAAATATGCTTATAAGATTTCCCTTTTAGAATGAATTCAAATAAGACTGACCTGACAGTAGAAACCTTAAAATGTCAAGAAGGTTGTTCTCTATTTTCATTCTCCACTGTATATTTAATATTTGCTCCTGTCTTTTTTTTCTCAGGAAGCTGCTGTGAATTAATGACTGCAGCATTCCCATGACGTAAACCCATTGTTCAGACTCTTACAGTATAAACAAACCTAGTCTTGTCTTCGTTCCATCTTATGACCCAGCATGAGGTCGTGATGACCTGAATTACAGTCATCATTCACTTAGTTTACTAAGTACTGTTCTACAGTCACTTCAGTTTTGTAGGATAATTGTGTAATTATGGTTCAGTAATGGGCAGTTGGACACTGAATGACTGATGAAACAAGTGCTAATGTTAAACTAATCTCACCATAATGCTGCTACCTGACCTCCATCCAGATTTCATGAATGAATGGTTAATCGCTCTCACTCTGCGTGTCTCATCAATGTATCTTTAGGAGCAACAGGCATTAATTTTATTTTGCCTATACTCTCTAATTGCCATTAGCTGTTGACTTTCATTTTATGAATCCCAGAAAATCACATTTTCAGCTAATAATCTTCTTTAATGTTTTACTGATGAAAAAAAGTCACTTAAATCTTGAATGGCATAACAGTTATAAATGAATAGCAAATTTTTATTTTTGGGTGAACTATCCCTTTAATATGCCTTCTTACGGCCAATTCACTCCACACTGATAAAAGCTGACAGACAAACAGCATCAGTCACTTTGTCTGGTTTTGGCAGTTCAATGTGAAGTCTGTCTGTTTTGCTATTTGCCGGAGCCCGTTTTTGCCAAATTAGCGTGCTGAATTGATGCTCGTGAGGTTGTAGAATTTCAGAGAAATGACATACTGTTATCTGATGATAGTGTTTGTCGGCATCTGTCTGGGCAGTGCAAATTAACATGTTAATTTCTTGCTGATGATATCTGTTGCTGATTTAATATGCAGAATGGGTAAAAAAGGAGTTGACAATATCCGACTAGAGCCAACGGTTTAGAATACACCAAAAACAACTAATGCCAAGCAATGCTTAAAAAACACGCAATTCGGATTGGAATGTGCCTTGGTGCTTTTTCTGTAATCGCCCGATGCTTTATGTTAAAAGTAATATGAGTGGTCTTCAGGTAAATTACAGTTTCTTTTTATCATGTCTGTTTTTGCCATTCACATTCTGATTATCCTCTGTATTGCTTCATCTCTTCTCAGGTCTGTCTTGCTTTATTCCGAGACAAAATCTTGCTTCTGTTGCGGCCCAGAAAAGAAGAAAGAAAAATTAGATGGGAGAAAAAGCCCTGAATAAAAGGATTGTCTCTCCCTAAAGAAAGAAAACTGATGTATACTTTATTTCAACCCTTTTTCCTAATTTGAACACAAATTATGACATGCTGGTAAACAAACAGTTGACTTCTATAGCGTTTCTTTTCCTACTTTGAAAATCTGTGATTACCGTCGACTTTCTGGTTACCAATATTGCTCCAAATATCTTCTTATGTGGTCAACAACACTTTGAAAAATAATATATGCAAACATGTATACTAGTAATAGCACATATAAGGACTTGTTGTCTTTTAAATACTTACCAAAATGTAGATGCACAATGAATGTATACGTATGCTTGCTCTAAAAAAAATTCACTGTTCGTGCAGTTTCTCAGTTAATTAAATTTGCTCATGTTGCAAAATTGTAGACAAAAAGTATCTTTACTGACTGTTGCTTTGCAAACGAGAAGAGAAAAGCACATTGGGGCAGTGTATTTCTACCACGATTTCACTTTGTTTGTTTTTTTTCGTTTTTAACTTGTCCCAATTACCACACCATACGAGGTGAGCTACCGAGCAAACTGACTGCTGCGTTGAAAGCCATCCACAAGGAGGTAAGCGAATGTACTTGATTACGGATCATAGGCTTATTTAAGATGTTTGTGTGCTATTTATTTACAATCCTTTGATAATGTGTCTCTTTTAAATGTTTCACACTGTTGTGTGAAAAGGAACAAAAGTTGGTGTCGTTACACTAACTGCCCAGTAGCATTAGTTTTACCCAGAAAATGCAGGAATGTATTTTGTTAATTTTGTTACATTTTGTTAATACATACAGTTTAAATGTATTGCAGTTAACAAGGTACGTGTTTGCAGGTTCCCAAAAATGTAGCCCTGGGCACGTATTCCCAATGAGCCTGAGTTGTCTAAAAGTTTTGGGATCAGTCCTAGGAGAACAATTGTGTTTTAGTGATGGAACCCCCACCCACAAAGTGCTAATCATCAGTCAATGACTGCTGATCTATATGGTCATCTATATAAACAAAAAAAATGCAAGGGTAAAATTATTCCATTTTATGCCATGTAAACATAGCCTTTATATTATATTTATATAGCCTAAAAATTGTTTGGACAGTATAAAGACAGTAGAAATTAACTGCAGGTCCCTACAAAATTAGCTGCATAAAGGAGTTTGAGTGCATGCATGTGTTTGTGTGCACATGTGTGCGTGTGGGTGGGCATGTGGAGTCTTGGGCATGCACTGAAACCAGACACAAATAATGAGGAATCGTTAGAGTATGGTCTTCCCTTATGGTGACAAGTAGTTTGTTATCATCCTTTTGACCTTTTATGGTCATAAAGTTGCCCAGTGCTACTGCTTGATAAGGACATTCCCTCTGCTGTCATTCACCCCCCTGCAGTGGTTTCCTTCCACCGACTGGTGCTTTTTCTGGCATCAATTTTGGCTAAACAGAGACCTCAAGTTAAATGTAGTGACCCTGGATGGTTCTAGATATAGCAATAACATTAAGTTAAATAAGGAAACCTTAGATTTTGCAGTCTCATACTGAATGCTTCAATGTTTCATGCCAATTTACACACCAAAATAGTGACTTTTCAATAAAAATAAATAAATAAATAAAATGGATTTGAACCTTCTTTATCTATACTTTACTCAGTCAACCCAACAGACTAGGTTGCAAAGAAAAACTGCAGAGGCTAAATCAAACAAAAACTTGAGGCTAAATCACTAAGGTCCTTCAACTGTCAACCAAGTTCTGAATGAATAATCTGAATAAGCACTTTAAAAAATGTATAGTATGTATGGATAAACTAATTTTGGTCCTGTCTATTTACATTCACTTTAGACATGGCTGGTATCTAATATGTGTTTACAGTAATCCCTGCTTTAACGTAAAACCCATCTCTTTGAAACTTTTTTGTACTTATATTAATCTAATATAAGCATTGCATATAATATTTTGGATATAATATTTTTTCTCTGTCAAAATCGAACTTTTAAAGCATTTTACCATAATGCTGGTGTACATTAAGGGATTTGTGTACTTTCAGAATACACAATTATAAAAGAGCGTGTAGCATCCAATAATTGACTTATTCTCATAATTTTCATTTACTTCACCTGGAAGAAGATGAAGAGTCTTCTTCAGCTGCACAGAGCCCGACACAGATGGGTATGTGGCCACACAGATGAGCTCACTGATGTTGAAATGATCATCCAGATACAATTGATTCTCAATAGTGGAGGATGAGCCACCCTTCTTGACAGAACTGAATATATAGAGAAATCTAAAGGTAGGTTCCCAGTGAAGAGTTGGTGCTATCTTTGTATATCTGGCCTTACAGACAGCAATCTTCTGACCATTATCCCTTTTCAGATGGATGGAAAGATGGGCAACTAAAAACAAAGAACTTAAGGTGTCAGCATTATATCAATATAATAACTTTAGTGTTCTTTTCATTTGTTCATTATGTAACATTAGGGGTTTCGCTTAGGAGACCAGACACATATATTATGAGTAGTATGAAAACAGTGCCAACAGAACTGGCTATTGGATATTGTGTGCAAGGCAACTCCCCTAGACATGGGGTATTTAAGGTAGCTTATGTCCACCTATGTCTTCTGCTTCAGATCAGGGGGCATGTTTACTAGGATCATTACTACACTTGCGTGTTGTGTTGCTGAGTGTAATGACAATATGTCATACTGCCTGTAGTAAATGCACACCCTGACATGGAAGAGAATAATTATAGTATGCTAATAAGGTCATATTTACCATTTTTTTGCCAAAGTGTTTTTTGAACTTCATAAAGTTGCAGTTGAACCTCTGGCATCAATCACTTTTTGGCTCCTTTCGACTTTGAACATCTTAGGACCGGAGCTGTCTATGGAGGATAAGAGAACTCTTGGATCTAAAATATCTTAATTTGAGTTGACATGCAGGGAGAGGAATACAGTGGTTCCAGCATGTCATATGATGCTCCATCAGAGGGTCACTTTAGTGAGTGGGTTTTCATCATCAAGCTCTGGCTCGGCTACACTTCCTCACTCTGGGGTTGTTGCTCAGTCTGTCAGTTTGATGCTGTGATGACTGACATGCTTTCCTAGACAGTCAAGAACATTGGACAGTAGGTGAAACCACCTCCCGGTTCGAGGTGTTTGCAGCTCAATGAGTGGTAGATGGGTGCAAGTTGTGATTTTTCATTGTTCTGTGATGTGCGTGAAGTTTGTGGCACTTTGTATGCAAAATACATTTCTCTGCTTAAGCTTTGAGATCTTTCACCCTCACTATCTTCTAAAGTGGAGCACCCTCAACCCTGCATGCTATGACTGCCATGCAATTCCATCAAGCCAAGACACTAAAAGAGCTTCATGAGGGTAGCTCCCAGCTGGAGATGAGGCAGCAACTGTATATGCTGACTTACTTTGCTTACTGGGAGACCACTAGCCATCTCCTCCTCTGGAGTCTGATATGGCTCGGGGGAGCTCAGTCACGCAACCAACACACTCTCATGATAGAGGTCTGTTTAGTCAATTTGGGGAAGTCCAGGTAGACCTGTTCACTTCCCAGTAATTATCCCACTGTCAGTTGTACTGTTTCCTGACCAAGGCATCCTTTGCCATGAAAGCAATGGACACAGCTGGTCCTGGGTAGGGTTGCACTAGCTGTTCATATGTTCTTGCTTAAACTGGAATTTAAAGTCCACACTGCATGCCTAGTAACTAGTAGTTAGTTTGTAACTAAATGTGTTCTTACTTCGGTTGCACCACATGTTCTTAAGGCAAAATGTAGTTAGTAGGTTGTGAGCTCTTCATAAATTAATGCGTAGTAGTATTAAATAACATAATATCCAATAAGAAGCATTTAAATTGTTAAACTGCTTAAAAATTCTGATTTATTCACATAATTTATATATAAATAGCATTTATATTTATATATAATGCATCTATATAACTGTCTTATGAAAATTAAATGATAAATTACATTTTTAACATAACATAACAGATGACCCACATACCTGCATCGCGAGTCACGAATGCACGTGAAATATACATGAAGTTATTAAAACTTTAAACCTGAAATTATTTTAATGGCCTACATATGAAAGAGAAAAGAACAGGAAGAAAAACTCAGTCATGAAGAAATACTCGTTTTAATTGATGGATGGGTGGCACGGTGGCTCAGTGGTTAGCACTGTTGCCTCACAGCAAGAAGGTTGCCGGGTCAGTTGGCATTTCTGTATGGAGTTTGCATTCTCCTCCTTGGGCTCCACAGCCATCAGCGGCGTCTCCCTCAGTCGGCCTGCTGAAGTCGGCAGCCACTCCTCCTCCATGGCCCCTCCCTTCCTTGACTCCGCCCTGGGCCATCCTTCTGGCTGTGTCCTGGGTCGTTTGGCTCCTGTTCCAGCGTCCTTCCTGGTTCCTCCCACCTGAAACTCCTCCCTGGCTAAGTTCTCCACTCATCATCTCCCAGCATCCTTCCTGGTTCCTCCCTTCTAACACTCCTCCCTGGCCCCCTCCGCTTTCACCCTCACTTACATTATTTTGTTTTGTTGAAGGTGTAATGTCAGGTGTCTGTTCTGTGTCGTTTCCATGTGCTCCTTTGTTTTAGATTCCCGTCGTTTGTGAATGTTCAGTGCTTCCACCTGTGTCTCACCCCTGTGTCCAATTAGTTCTATGATGTCCTGTGTATTTATACTCCTGTGTTTGGTTTAGTCCTTTGTCCAGTATTATACGTCATCTCGATCGTCATTCCATGTTGTCTTCACCCCATGACTCCTGTGTGTCGATATTCCAGTGTGTCCAGTGAGTGTTATGTTAATAAATTTGTGTATTTGTGATAATTCCCATGTCCCTGTGCATTTGTGAGAGAACGATCGTGACAATAGCCTACAGCACAAAACACTTCTTGAAATTTTAACTCCTCTTTCACAAAAAAACAAAAAAAGAACAAAAAAAAAACAAAAAAAAAAACGTGAGATTGGGGAAAAAATTAAGGCTGTGAGTACAGAAATCATTCTTCATTATTATCGCAAGCTCCTGAATGCAAACGAATCTCGCTGTCATCTCTTTTCTACCATTATACATAGGGGGAGGCTACTGTAATTATTTAGCTGGAACATTTGAACTTTTAAACTAAGTTCAGTGGTGTAACACAAAAATATTTAGTAGTGTGTAAGTTGTAAATTAGTGTCCATTTATGTCACAACTAGGCTACATTTTAACTTACGCACTGCTGGTGCAACCGGCTTCTGGTGATTACACAACTATGCCTTTCCCCCAGTGAGCGTACTTGCATACATTCTGTGCAAGGTCAGGGAGGACATGGAGAAGGTCTTGCTGGTTGCACATTACTGGCCGACTAGGATCTGGTTCTTAAAACTTATGCTTCTCATCACAGCACCTCCAGTTGCCTGCAGCGGTAGGCAATATCACTTTATCTATGATGTGTTGTCCTGAGGTCTGAACCTCGATATGTCCCAAAAGTTTCTAGTCACTCCTTCTGTCTGAAATCAGGTGGTGAACTTACAAGCACTGTCCTTGGAGGAGGCAGACCCAGCATTGGGAGCTTTAGAAGCTCTGAGCAGCCTTTTGTCTACTTAGGATGTTAGCATCAGGGAAAGGTCGTCTCCAAACAGAAGTTTGCTTACTGAATAGTGGATGCCATCATCATGACGTAACAGACCCAAGGTAAGCCTTGCCACAGGGACTCAGAACTTCAGGGCTTTGGTGCTGTGCCTTTCCAGCAGAGCTGCAGGCTAGGCGACACCTAATAACTTAATGAGATTCTAAAATGTCAGCGTGGAGTCACTCTCTTCCTGCTTTTAATCCCATGTGTGTATTTTTTACACTGCATAGTTCCTGAAGGTAAACCTCTGTCTTTCCCTCAACAGAACTCTCTTCGTACATATGTATGTGTTCATCTGTCTTTTTGTACCCCATACTTTTAACATGGTTCAGTGGTTATGGTTCAGAAACCCCTATAAAGCTGTTACAAGTGAATGACAGAAAGAGACCCCTGGACCATGCTGAACACTCAGCATGAATCTGAAGAGTGACTGCATGCTGCCATATTATATACCCGTATGTTAGGGAATTGGTCTAATGCGCAAATTCAATTC